>VXBZ01003348.1:74095-91403 GCA_013399135.1 Heliornis fulica
CTCCACCCCGGGCTTGTGCCGAGCATCCCGGCTCCATGCAGGTGCCTCCCCTTCCAGCCCCGCTTGGGAAGCTGGGGCAAGATTCCCCCTTCCCCCTCCCCTTTCCTGGGGGCTCAGTCACACAGGCAGCAAGAAGGCCACGAAATGCCTCCCCCGGGCCCAGGGCAGCCTAAGAGGTTTTGCTCACACATCCCCAAGCGTGCGGCCGTCAGCAATTAGGACCAGCCCTGTCCTTTTTATCCCGGGATTTTGTGCCCATGTGGGATTAAAGGCCTGATTGTAGCTTCCCCACCAGCCCCAAATCCTCTGCTGATTTTCATTCTGGGGGCAAGTCAGTGCACGCTGTGACCTATTGATCCCGATCCCCTGCGTATGACAGATCGTCCCCGCTCCGGGGCGGCTCGTCCCAGGCGCCCGTAGAGAGCACAGAGCCCTCCGGCCGGTGAGACGTTCCTGTGCGGGTCCGGCTTTGCCTGCAGGGGTGCTGGGAGGCTGCGGAGGTCCCAGCAGCGACAGTGCAAGGCAAGTGTGTGTGTCTGTGTTTGTAGGAGGGTTTTCTCCATCCTGGTTTGGCACAGATTGTCCTCCTGGCTGCTACTGGGGGGGAAGAGGCAATTTCCTTGTGGGGAGCAGGTTGGCACGCAGCCAGGGGGCACTGGGGTGGTCTGAGGGTGCTCCCCAGCTTTGCCAGATGCTTCTTGGTGGTGAATTGGTCACCGGAACCAGGAAGCTGTGGCTGGTGCCCCGTGGAACCTTGACCCTGCTCTGAGCCAGGTTCTTACCTGGTGAAACAGTGATGCTTTGTGTTTTCATAGCCCTGGCAAGCAGAGACATATTTAACATGCTCATGGGTGTCCAAGGCTGTGCTGAAGTTTGATCTGATGGTGCTGTGTCCTGGCAGGGTTGGCAGGGTCCTGCCAGGATCAAGCTTCCCATAAGGTGAGACCCTGCAACAAGTCTGATACCCTGTCTGTTACCAGAGGTGATGGGATGAGGCTGGAGCAGCCTGACAGCAGCAGCCCTCCAGTGCTGACCCCAGATCAGCCTGAACTGGGGCTGCTGGCCTGACCCTGCACTGGCTGGTGCTGAATTTCAGGGTTTTATCAATTATCAGCTGTGGTGGCTCCATTTGACTATAACTGAAGATACACCTCTGTTTACAGAATGACCAGTTCCAAATTGTGCTTCCAAATAGATTCAGTTTGTGAGAAACTCCTTGGTAAGAGCCATCCATCTGATCTCCCTGGTATCTGTTAATCTCTGTAGGCTGGCCAGGCTGGCAGTGCCGGGTAGCTGGCACTGCCCCCGCCGTGGCCACACATCCCTGCTGAGCTCCTCCCAGAGCCGAGGAGCAGATCAGGCTTTCCTTAATTTTTTTTTTTTCTTGGGAGGAGAGAAGGATTTACCAGGTGCTGAGGTTTGTTTGGACCATGCCAACATCCCCGTGCCACAGAGGCAGCCCTGCCTGACCAGGCAGCACCCGCATCCCCGTCCTCCCTGCCCTGGGCAGCGTGTGCTGCCTCCGGTCCCAAACCAAGGGGAGGCGAGAAGGGAGAAACAAAACCCACCCAGTTTGATTTTTGCCATGTGAAGTTCTGCTTGTCTGTCTCCAGAAACACCTTCTGGGCTGCATATCCCCTCCCCAACACCCAATGTGCATTCCCTGGTGTGCAGGGGACGGGACCGCTCCTCCTCCAGCTCCCCACCACCAGCTGTGAGTCCCCCTCGCTTCTGAAACCCTGCACGAAGGTGAACAGAGGTTGGGTTTAGGGGTGAAGTGCCTTTGCCTACCGGAGGGTTTTTCTATTACATCTTCTCCTGCGCCAGCTCTGCAGCCTTAATCCTCCTAATCTCCCCGCATCTCTGGCGTGGCTCATTTTTGTGTGCCAATGCCCTTGAGAGCCGCAAAATTGCAGCTGCTGTGTGAAACGCCGGGCGGTGAGAAACTCCGTTGCAGTGGAAAACTATGTCTTGTGTAAACTGTCCAGGTATTTTGCCTTGGTGTTGGCTTGGGATCAGCGGTGCTGCACAAAGCTGCATTGCACAGAGTGCTTTTTGGGACCTGGGGGCTGTGGTTTGGGGGTGCTGGCAACTCTCCTACAAGCTCCAGTGCCTGCCCAAAGTATCAGGTACCCTGCACTGATGTTTTCTCCCCTGCTGGGGTGTGCCAGAACAGACCTGAGATATGAGGTTTGGGGTTGGGGTTTTTTTTTGCAGTATTTGTGTTATAAATGAGCCTTTTGGGGGCTTCACTGATGCAGCTGGTCCCCACTGTGCTCTGTGCTCCCCTGCTCCCACTGGACCCAGTGCCAGCACCCACACAGGTGATGTGGCTCCTCTGAAGTCTCCTGAGCATTGAGAATTAGAAATGCTGCAGTGCTTTGACCCCATTGTGCCCAGGGAGCTGCTGCATGGGGCCAGTCCCCTATGAAGGGTAGCCAGAGCTTGTGGAGGGCATGCTGAGCCCCAGGGTTTCACCAAGTACCACTCATGGGGACCCTGAGAAGATGTGCTGAGGGATGGAACCATTGGCACCCCTTGCCCTGTGATTCCTTGCCAGCCCTTACAATACCCATGGAGCTCTTTCCACAGGAGTGAGCACCTCGACAGAGGCAGTGGTGTGGCAATATTGACTTAACCTGGGTAAGAATCTCTTTGAGCCGCTGCCGAGGGAGGGGAGCTGGTGAGAAGCTCATTTTATGCAACCAGATTGCATTTTCCTGTCAAGTCCTTCACTGGTGTGGATCCCACACCCTGCACTATCCACATCACCACCAGCCAAGCTGACCCTGCAGCCTAGAGATACCAGATGAACACCAGCTGCTGGGGTCTTGCTCCCTGCTGACACCTTCATGATGGGCTTGGCCATCCCACCATAGTGCCCCATGCAAGCCCATCCTAATTCAGGACGGCATTGGGGCTCGGTGGGTGAAGCCAGTGTCATGACAGCAACACCCCCTTGCCTGTGCACCCTGAAAGGTGCCACAGCCCCATCACATCTTGTAGTGCCGAGGGGTTCTGAGGACCCATTGTAGCAGAGGACCCCGGTGCGGGGATGCTCAGCTCTAGGGGCTTTTCAGCAGCATTTTCCAGTGAAGGATTTCAGGATTTAGCTCTGGGTGTGTGGGTAGGGGCAAAAAAAAATCCCCAAAAGATTGGAAATATCTTCCAAAGGCTGAGACACAAAGCAGCAGAGTCCCGTACCGGGGTGGGGAGGGAGTTCCCGCTCGCAGGCAGCGCAGGAAAGCAGGACACCGAAACGCCTCCGCCAGCCGCTTCCTTCTCGCCGGCTCCCACGTGCGCAGGAATGCGGCCACGCTCGTTCCTAACTGGTCCTGTGCTGGGCGAAACCTCCCTCAGCCCCGTTTAAGGCTGGTTTTGCTCTGGAATCAGCAGCAGCCTGGCTGCTCCGGTCCCATCCTGCAGCCCCCGATAGCTTTAGATGGGTCTTACGGGATGGGGTGGCTCAAAGGACCGAACCTCGGGCTTCATCCAGCTCCGAGAAATAAATAAGTTAAAACAAGTGCATCCCTCCCAAATGAAGCCAGAGGCCAGGAAAGCTCCTGCCCTGGCAGCACAGGCAGGGAAGTGACTTTTTCTGCTGCACTTGCTGGTTTGAGCCCAAGTGCCATCAAGGGAGTTAAATATTGAACAAACACTGAGCAAAAGCCGGTGTTAGCAGCCAAACAAAACAAAGGCTGAGCACGGCCCGTGCTCTGACTCATTTGGCATGAAAATGCAGCATGGAATAAATTAAATTTGGCTCTTCCTCATTCTCCCAGCTCCGTACGGAGCAGAGGAGCTGCGTTCTCACTGGCGCTGCAGCCGAGAATGCTGTTGTGGTGGCTTTGGGTGCTGGGGAGCGCTGGTGCCACCTGTGCCAGGCTGGTGGCATGCACAGAGAGCATTGAGGAGTGACTGGGGACACTGGCACTGAACTGGGGGGAGGATGGGTAGAGGGGATAACCCCACCTTGGCAGGTCCCTACCCTGTGTTCTCAGCCATGCCCTTCAGAAAGGCAATGAGCCCACGTGACAGGGCTGGTGCCATCAGGATTTTAAGATTGTGATGTTCTTGTTGCATCCGAGGCAGTGACAGCTGCTCTCAGTCCTTATTCTCCTGGGAGTGGGGGTTGGGAGGGAGTTGAATTCCTTCTGGGGAGCCCTGGCTACTGGCACCGAAGCCTCAGGCTCAGAGGTGAGCCGTGTTCCCCTGCAGCCCTGCACCATCGCCAGGGTCCTGATGCCCAAGAGCACTTCACGCACCACTGAGATCCTGTCCAGTACCTCCCAGGGCAGGGTCTGTCCTGCTGCAGGCTGTCCCAGGTCCGTGGAGAGGGAGAAGAGGCTCTCCTGTGCCTTGGCCTGTGATGTAAAAGCTGGGAATTTCCGGGGTGTAATGTTTGCATCTGTATAAATATGCAGATGGAGCGCACCCACGGGCAGCTGCCTCTCATGGGCGAGGGAGATAATGCTCGGCTTCCGCTCGCACGGAAGCTTTCGGAGGAGAGGACAGGGCAGCGCCTTGCTCCCCGGCACATCTCTGATTCACCCCACGAGCCCAGCTCAGGGGACGCTGTGACAAGGGGGACACAACCGTGGGGCATCCCTGTGAGTTGCCGGCAGGTGCAGGGAGGGAGGTGGAAGAGATGCACCAGGGCGTCGGGTGCCTCGGTGGACCTGGGCCACTGTCACCAAGGCGGGATTAGGGTGTCCGTGCCTTCCCCGTGGACGTGCTGTCCTGCCCTGGAGTGGAGTGACACCTCCTCTGACAATCCCGAGGGTGAGATGGGGAGAGGCTGGCCCAGCCCTGAGCAGCCCGCGGCACCCCGGCAGCCCTGCGCCCGCCCGCTCTCAGCGGTTTCGGCAAACCCTGCTGCCCGTCCTCTGCCCGCAGCTGAAACCGGTCCTGGGGTGCACACCCAGCACCGCCCCGCTTGCGACAGCTCTGGGAACGGGCGGCTCTCCCTGTACCAGCACCCCTCAGCAGGAGGGTTCACCGGGCTGGGGAACATCGTGCACCCCAATTGCACCGTGGGGTGTTACCAGGGAGAGGGGGCTGCCTGGCTGGGGCAGGGGGTAAAGCTGTCCCCGAAAGGTGCTTTGGGATGGAGTCTCGGTGGTGGCAGCTGTCCCAGTTGCAGGACTGTGCCTCCTCGGCGGAACTGTCACCGGGCTGGCAGGCAGCAAGTGAAAAGGATTTTGGCACCGCACGTCCTGCAGTCACTCGGAAAGGACGCTGAGTGGCAACAGCTTTAATTCACCCGCTTCTCCCGGGCAGCTTTGTGAACGAGCCAGTGCCTGCGGGCTCTCACCGCGGGCACATCCTCCTGGGCGGCTGCTGGGTGCTGTGGGACCCCGTGTCCTCCTGTTCGGGGTCTGTCCTCCAGGCTCCTCTCTCCTCTTGATCACGCTGTGGATGGGGTGGGCTGGGGTGGCTTCACAGGCCCCAAGGGCTGAGGTCTCCTGCAGTCCCTCGTGCCCTGGTTGGAGATGTCACTGGCCACCACCAAGTCCCCAGAGACCCACCGTGCCCAACACCTGTAAGGACACCTCCACCAGGGGCTGGGCAGCGGCGTCCAGACAGACAGATGTACGCCATCTGTACCGTTCCATGTATTCCTCAGTTAGTCCCCAGGTGTCCCAGTGTAACGTGGAGCAGGGCAGTGAGAGCAGTGGGCACAGGACCTGGTCCTTGTTGGGGGGCTGGTGGCTTTCCTGGGCTGTGCAGGACGGGGACAGACGGATGCATTTCATAATCCCTGGGACTCACCTAATCCCCATCCCAGCTGCCCCAGGCTGGTCCCCTGAGACGGTGCCTCATGGGGAGAGGGAGAACTAAAAACCCGCATTGAGAAGCAGGCTGGTGCTCATTTGTGTCTTTTCCATCACCTTGAATCAGGGTCTGCCCATCCTGCTGTCCGTCTGTCCCTCCCACAGCTGGATAGAGAGAAGCACAACGGGACCGGCTGCGACCTCACCGCTCCAGGACAATTTATCCGGACGAGCCCCCTGCTTCAGCCATCTGCCCGCCAGCGCTTGCTCCCAGAGCTTTCCCACCAGCCTAAAGGATCGTGTGGATGCTTGGGTATGGCCAGGTGACCTTAAACAAGCGGCCAAACTAATTCCCTTTGTGAGAATTCTGCCCCAAATTATATAAATAATTGGAAATGCCAAAGCCCGTTGGGGAGGAGGGGAGCAGCGCGTCGCTGCAGCCTGGGCGTAGCGCTGGTCAGTAACGCCTGCGACTGCCTTTAAATAGTTTGTTCTGGCAGGTTAACCATCAATTAGAGCTGTTGTTAATGATTATAACCATCATTAACAGCCACTACAAGGGCAGGGCAAGGAGTGACCTCACTGGTAGGAGAGGAAAGGGTCGTCCTGCTCGGTTTATTGAAGGAGGGGCCACACCAGGCAGGGGGAGTGGGATGTGTGCCCTGGCGGCACACCCGTGATGGGACGCCTTTGACACATGGTGTGGGGGGTCGCACAGCAGAGGGTCTTGCTGTGCCACGGGTCAGAGGGAGTGGCTCTGACCCCAGTGGGTCGTGGTCTCAGACCTGTTGGCTGGAATTAGCTGTACTGGGCAGCGGCACAGCCGCTTCGTGCCCAGCCAGTGCTGTAGAACTGGAGACATCAGCGGGGTTTAGCCGGGGGGAGCTGGGAGAGGGGCGATCACATGCTTGTCTGCGGGATTAGATGTGGCTGGCTGTGCTGGAGAGCTTTGCTGGGGAGCTGTGTCGGCCACCGGCGCTCTGAGCCCATGGCCCTGGACAGCCGGAGCCGGCCGCGGTGGCCCTAAGGGCTCGGTGGGGACGGTGGCCCCGGATGATGTCCTACCTCCAACCTCCTGGCCGCGACCTGGAGCGCTTTGATGGGCTGTCTCTCATTTACTGGTAAGCAGGGCGGATGCTGCCACGCCGGGAGCAGGGCATCATGCGGCATCTCGGACCCCATCTCGGTGAGGGAGGAGGATGCACTCAGTGACCCCGGTGCTTTCTGCAGGGTTACACTCGTGTCATTTTGGTGGCCCCTCTCTGGAGGGCAGGGGCTTGTGGGGGTCCCACAGCACCCACACCCTGGGAAGGGCAGCGCACAGCTAAGGCTCGTATTGGGTTGGTAAGGGGGTTTATTTCACAGGCAGCAGCTGGGGCAGCACCCACAGCCTCTGCAAGCACCTTGGGTGCTCTGCCTCCTGTCACAGCCCCGGGGCTGGGCTCTCCTGTCCAGCACAACCAGACTCCCCAAAGGGTCAGCGTCCACCTCTGCTGGTGTCCAGAGGGCAGGTGGGCACGGAGTGGGGACCCCCATGTGGGCATGGGGAAGGTGCAGCATGGTGGAGGGGATGGGAGGTGAAGGTGGGTGCTGGGCGGCTACAGATGTCTATGTAGGGCAGAGCGAGCTGGCGGGAGCGCGTCTGCGGCTGGGGCCAGGGTTCAGAGCATGTAGCTTTAGCTGATTAACTGGGGGTCAGTGGGCCGGGTCTGGAGCTGATGAGGGCCCCAATGGGCTTTTGGGGACACCCTGAGGTTTGGTAGAGGCTTTTTTGGGCTGGCTGAGACTGGGCATCCCACCCTGGGGACTGAGAGCCCCGGGGGACCCTGTGGCCACCAGGGACTGCGGATGCTGCTGGGGCTCGACATATCTCCTGCTGAAGTAGGTCATTGGGGCGAAGGCTGAGGGGGGTTGTGGGGTGGTAGCACCCCATGGAGGTGCAGAGAAGCTGGCAAGGGCAGCACCCCAAGGGTGGGACTGCTGCCTTCCACTGGGAGGTTGGTTTGGGGTGCTTTGCTGGTGCCTCCCTGCCACTTTTGGGTGCAGAAAAGGCAGAATCCGTTGCTGGTCAGAAGGAGGTGGTGCAGGACAGGCTTGAGCTCAGGGGGTGTGTTTGTGGGTGCCACCAATGGGCATCGGTGTTGCGACCCCACGGTGAGCATACCAGCAGGGCTGGGGAAGTTGGGGCAGCGCTGCACCCCTGCCCAGCAGCATCCACAGCCTCACCACAGTGCCTTGGTCATCCCTGGCTCCATGGAGCTGCTGAGACCCCCTGCCCTGTACTTGCAAGGCAAAAATGCTTAAAAACCATCTCCTGTCAGAAATCTGCTCGTGTGTCAGGGTTGAGGTCGAAGCCTCCCATAGCTTTGCCCGCTGGGATGGGATTGTGTGGATGGAGAGCCCCAGCTGAGGGGTGGCTGACTCTGTGCCAGGGTGCCAGCCCCCGTCTGCAATGGGTGCCAGCTCTGCCAGCCGGCATTTGGCTGTCTGGTGGCTCCACCGGGACGCTTCGGAGGGCGGCGAGCAGATGGCGGGGAGATAACACCTCCCCAGCGCTCTGATAAGTATGGCCCTGCTCTGCCACTGATTAAAAGATTAATTTTAGAGTTTGAAATAGGAATTTAATAAATAAACATGAGCTGCCAGCGGGACCTGGCCTGGCACCGTCGGGGTAGGGGTTAGTGATTGATGAGGTGTGTGGCTGGGCCAGTAGCTCATCTCTGAGCACCGGTGTCACGCGGCGGTGACGCAGGCGTGACCCCGCAGGGCTGTCCCGTACAAGGGCTTTGCTCCTCCACAGAGCAGCTGCTGGTGGCTGTAAGCAGGTTTTGCAATGGTGGCTTTTGTGCAGGAGCTTCGGGAAATAAAACAGCCTTTAAAGTGCCCATCAATGCTGGGCGGGTCTCGCCCTGCTGGCGCAGACCCACTGCCGGCTGCTCGCCGGGCAGCGTCGGGGTGCAAGAGCAGCTCGGTGCTTCCCTCAATCCTCTTTGCATTATTATTGCTGCTGTGATTACGGCTTGTGCCAGGGTCTGGGTTTGAGCAGGGGCTTGAGGATGGGTCAGAGCTCTTCCCAAGCCTCTGCACCAGCCTCAGCCGTGCTGGTTCTGAAATCTTTCCTCAAAATACATTGTTTTCCCATCTTCTTGTCTCCAGCTGTTTCCCTCCCCTCCTTCTTGCCCTGTTCTTCCTAATGGTCTTGCTTGGGTGACTTCCCTGCCATTGTTCTTATCTTTTTCCCTAATTGGGGAAATTAATTGATTTGCTACTCCCCAGGGGGTTCAGAGAGCCTGATGCTGAGCACAGGCCAGTGGCCCCAGTGGCAGAGCCCCTGCCGCTGCCTGTCCCCTGTTCGTAAGTTTATACCCAGTGCAATCCCACAGCCCGGGGGATTTAGGAAGGTTTATAATCCTGTTAACCCTTCATGGGGACTGATGCCCAAACAGGGGCTGCAGCACAATTCCCTGAGCAGAGCAGCAGATTCTTCACTTCATAGGAGGAAGAGGAGGGAGGAAGGGGAGGGAGGAAGGCTTCCTCACATGCAATATGCCACTGCACCCCAGTCCTGATGGGGAAAAACTAAAGCAAGCTCATTTGAGCTTTCCCCTGCAGATGTATTTGGACAGTGTTAATCCCTGTCTCAAGCGGGTACATGGGAGGTCTGGGCTGGACCAGATATCGGGGGACTTTTATTTCAGCTGGGTGTGGGGCTCTGGCATAAGCACCCTTACCAAAAACCTCTGGCAGACCAAGCCTGACCTTGCTTCCACCTGAAACAGCTTGTCTTCCTAATTACTGCAGGACAGGCTAATTAAAGAGGCCCCTCTCCTCAAGCAAACCCTTTTGGAGCAGCATGGGAAGAGCTCCATGTTGATGGAGGGGTCTGTCTGTGGGAAAATCTCTTGTAACCTCTCTCCAAGCCCAGCAGTCTTTGAGATCAGCTCTGCCAGGAAGATACCCACAGGCAAGAAGCACCTCCAGAAAATGCTCCACCTTGGTTGAGGTACACCTTTCAGGTGGGATTGGTTCCCTTTTGGAAGCCCCTGTGATGCAGGTGATGGGCAGTGGAGACCTGACTTTAGATGCGAAGATTCAAAGTGTTCCCCATGCTGAAGAAACCCTTTGGCTGAGCAGGTGTTAGAAAATGGGGATGTGTTTTGAGGAAGGGGATAGAAGGGTCAGAGAACAAGTAAGCCTGGCCAGTGGTGTGAGGTGGCATCTCCAGCTGCCCATGGTCTTGGTGGCTGGGTGGTGCTGGCTCATGGGGCAGATGCCCTGGGAAAAGGGGGTCTTACTCTTTGCAGAGTGAGATGGACCCATCCCAGGGTAGAGACACCTTCCTTAAGCAGATGGAGGGAGCAAACATTGGAAAACCCCCTTGGCTTTAAAACCTCCTCATCTCTCCATTTTTAGACTAACGAGTGGGCTTCAGTTCAGGCAGGAGTGAATGGTGGCCCACCACAAGGAGTGGGGAGGTGAAATGCTCCCCAGAGCAACCTCATGACCTTTGTGGACAGAGGAGACCTGTGCATGGCTTGAAGTGGAATTGGGTCAGCAAGGGGGGTTGTCACGATGGCACAGGTGGGCTATGGCCCCTTTGCAAGGAAGGGATGCTGCACAGATGAGGTGTGTGACAGTGACCAGTGCTAGTCCTCTGCTTTGGGGAGGAGGGAATGGGTGTGTAACCATGTAGGTGGTGGTGCAAAGTGGTAGCTGCCCTCTGGTCCCCCCCTTTGCCCCAGAGGAAGGGATTAAGGGTCTGCACAGCCATCAGGAAGAGGGAGGTGCCCGTGGGGTGTGATGTGGGACCGGTGCCAGCTGGCCTCATGGGGATGAGCTTTCCCATGAGTGATGTCTCCAGGGGCTTGGGGAGAGCAGCCACTGAGGAGCTGTTGATGGCCAGGGCTGGAGCAGAGGGCACTGCCATGTCTGCATGGAGCTACCTTGGGAGTCCCTGGGTGTTCCCCACGGTCCCTGGGTGGTCCCCACAGTCTCTGTGTGCTTCCTCCGCCGGTAGTTCCGGCAGCGCCGTTTGGTTTGTTTGCTCCCCTGTTCAGACTTGTCTGTGGATGTCCCTGATCTGCTGAGCTCACTGGAAGCAGCTCCACAGGTAACACTCCACAGGTAACACTCAGCTGCCTCGTGGCTGGCCGTCGCGTTGCTCTGGGCTGTGGACAGCCCCGCAGTAGCCGATTCACCTTCTTTGATTTATTATCAGTGCTCTGTGTCCGAGCCTGTAGGCAGCACAACTGCAGCACAGCTGCAGAACAACTGCATTGCCACTTTCTGATCTATACACGTCTCTTCAGCCTCTGCCAATTCTGTCCTGGCATCAAACAAACCCTGGGGTGTTATTAAGCACGTGCTCGATGCTGTCCCGGCAGCACTTTGCTCCCACGGTGGCTCCCGGTGCTGGTGGGACACGGGCAGGGCCTGTAACAAAGTGTCCTGCCGAGGGGCTGCACACACCCTCCTCCCCAAACTTCTTATTGCCACTTTCTGGAGCTGGAAGTCCTCAGACCGACCTCACCACCACTCCAGGACATCTTTCCACCTCTAATTCCCACCTACCCAGAGCTGCTCGGGCCCTGTTCCTCTAAGCCATGCAGAGTGTCCCTGCAGGCTCAGGGATGCTGCTGTTGGCACAACCAGCCTGTCCCCGGGGCTGGCACCCTTGTGCCCCTGCTTCACCAAGCTCAGGGTCCTGCCTGGAGCCGTGACTCCTGGCCTGGATGCCATGGAAGAGGAGAGCCATGCCTTGCCCAGCGTGGTCCCAGTGTGAAGGGCAGGGCTTTGGACCAAGTTCCCCAGCAAGGTCTGCTGTGCCTCAGGCTCAGCTGGAGACAGACCTCAAAGGAGGCAGAAGGCAAGAAATGCAGAAGAGCCTTTCTTCCATGGACAGATGAAAGGCTGCTTTCCCAGGAGGTCCTCTGGCCAGCATGTAGAGGAGCACAGAAGGTCCTCTGACCAGCACATAGGGGAGTGGTGCCTAACAGCAATGCAGCAGCAGCAGTGAACTGCATCTTCTCGTGCTTTTCTGTTGGACTGAAAAGAAACTCTCACCAATTTTGTCACACACCTACCTAAACCATCTCTGAACCGGATGGTGCTTTCCAAAGTGAGAAGCCTGAAATCCCCTGCCCTGGATACTGAAGGGGGAAACCTTGAGGCAGCGCTCAGCACACAGCTCAGCTGGAGGCAGGTAGGGTCACACCGTTGTATTTAGGGGAAAATCCAAATTTAAAACATGCTTCTCTTCTCCCTGAGTGAGCTTTCCTGGCAGCAGGGGAGAGCATCCTTCCCATGGAGCCCACGTGGCTTCATGAAGGGATTGGAAACCTCACACCAGGAGCTGGTGGCTTTGAAGCCTGGAAGTCCAGCGGTGCTGTGTGTCCTGGGGCAAACAGCCCTGCACCATCACAGCGACATCCAGGGGCTCCCTCCAGCAAGGGATGACATGCTGGAAGTGTGTCTTTACTCTGAGTTTCAGACAAGGTGGCTTTTCCACCTGCCATAGGAGCTCTGTGGGCTGTGGTTGGGCTGCACAACCCTTCCAGGTCTCCTTGCCATCAATCAGTCAGCACTGAAAGCAAAGTTATATGTAAAGATCAGCTCCAGGGTTGTAGCCTCAGTGTTGGGGCTGGCATCCTCAAGAAGACTGAAGGCTCCATCTCTTTGTATGGCCTTAACAGGACCTGGAGATGACCCTGCTGAGCAGACAGGCTGCAAAGGTCTGTTTGGCTGGGAGGGGACAGTCCTTGAACCTGACAGTTTCAAATGAAATGAGTTTCACAAGACTTGAGCCGTGAACAATGTCTTCTCACGTGATTTTCTGCTGGACATCTCTCTGCCCACACATTGGCCATGAGGTGCCAGTGTTCCTGATGATGTCAAACCCCACCAACTCTGGGGCAGCCCTTCCTGGCACTGAGTGCTTGCAGGCTGGGGGAAAAGGGCAAAGCAAGACTGGAATGACAGAGAAAATCACGTTGCTGTTGGCTGTGCTTGTTGCAGCCATCCTTCCCCTTCTCTCTGAAACCCAATTATACTGTCACCATCTTTTCTACCCGCTTCTCGGCTGGTAGGTAACCTGCTCCCTCTCTGTGCCTCTCCTCAGCACTCCAGGTTTCTCTCTCCCTCCCTTTTCCCTTTGTATCCCTTAGTCAAATGCATTAGGAATGCACCGGGCTTGTGCCATATTTTGCTGTCAGCATCTATGTATTTATTAATTTATTTATTTATTTATTTTCCTTATGGTCCTGCTTATATTGATGCCCCTTGTAGCTTCATCCAGTCCTGCTTTTGCTAAGTGAAACTGACTATTTTAACTCCATATTTTATATTAAAATATTTTTTCAAGCAAAAATAACACTTTTTGTACATAGGAAAAAGTCAGTTTCACAAAAAGTCACTTTCCTAGCGGTCAGCTAAAAGGTGGACATACAATTAAGCACATTTTTATGCTGTCCAGCACATATGTGGTAGTTTGTACATAATTTGTTCTCTTTCCATTCACCCATTTGTTATAAAAATGTAAAGTGTCATTGGTGGCTTGCTGGGGTACCAAGCCTGGGCTTTCCAGCTGGATCTACCCCCAGTTGCTCAGCCAGGTCCCAGCTCAGTAAAGAGCTCAAGCATCTGGTGGTTTTGCCAGGGTCAGTCTGTGTTTTGGTGGATGGAGTTGAGGATCTGAGGGTTTGGAGGTGGGAGCTGAGCCCTTCTCCTCTTCCCTGAGGGCCTCTTTGGTTCAATTTTTCACTTACTTTCTTGCCTGGCTGACAAATATGTGGATTATTGCAAAAGCCCACCCAGGCTGTACAGAGCGTTGGCACCTGGGAAGGATGAGCATCACTCTGGGTGCTGCTGGCACCAGTTGGAGGGTCCATGGTTGGGCTGCTGAAGCGTTTGGTTTGGAAGGGGCTGAGCACCCAAGCTCCTACAAACACATCCACTTAATGCTGAGCATTGAAATTGTTCCACGAGATGCTGGAACGGGTGGATGGATTCCTGGGTTGCCAGGCAGGGAAATTCTTCACATTTTTGGCATGTATTGGGTTGGGCTGGTCTGGCTTCAGCAAGTTCTCCTGCAGCCCCTCTGGAGCTGGTCAGAGAGATCACCTTGTCCTGGTGATGTTGGTTCCAGCACTTGTACTATCCCTTCCCTTCAGGAATGCTGATTTCTGTCAGGTGAGGCTCTGGCCCGTGACCCAAAGGGGTAATTCTGTGGGCTCATTTATTAGCAGAAGGATCTCAAAGGAGCTCAGCAGGTTGTATGTTGAATTTTGGTGATGGGATGGAAAGTGTGTCTTGCTGTGACTGCAATGATTATTAGTGCATGAGAGGACTGAGGAGTATCCTTGTTAGTATAAGCTAAAGGAATTTAATTTTAGAAGAGTTTTGGCCACCTAATAGCCTACTCTGCTTGGGTTTTTGGTACTTCACATGAATTCTCCCACATGGAAGACACTTAAAATGAAGCAATTAAAATGTGGGAACACTTGAAGTTTGTTGTTGCTTTAAAGCTCCTTGTGTTTGCCCTGCAGCCATCAGGGGAAGTCCCGCTGCTAAACTGGGTTGTTCCACATGGGAGAAGTACCATCCAACAGCATCGGATTTGAGCAATATTTGTCAAGGCAGTTGCAGTGCCAAGCAGGCATGTCCATGTCTGATCCCTGCCTGAGCTGGACTGATGCAGGCTGATAGTTAGCTAGCGAGGTCTGGTACCACTGATGGCCAGGAGCCTGCAGAGATGTGCTGTGCAGGCACTGTGGGGTGGTGGAGTCAGGGCTGAGAGCTCACCCATGCCCTTAACTGTTCTTCTGAGCTTAGTAGAGATGCAGGATCTGTGTCCTGCAGTTCCATGAGAGCATGTTTCATAGAATCACAGAATGTGTTAGGTGGGAAGGGACCTTCAAAGGCCATCTACTCCAACCTTCTGTGGTGAGCAGGGATGTCTTCACTAGATCAGGTTGCTCAGAGCCCCATCAAGCCTGACCTTGAATGTCTCCAGGGATGGGGCCTCCACCATCTCTCTGGGCACCCTGTGCCGGTGTCTCACCACCCTCATATTGAAGGATTTTTTCATAATATCCAATGAAATCTCCCCTTTTCTAGTTTCAAACCACTCCCCCTTGTCCTATCGCTCCATGCCCTCAGGAACAGTTCTTCCTCAGCTTTCTTACAGACACCTTTCAGGGACTGGAAGGCTGCTAGAAGGAAGGTCCTTGGACTGTCTCTTCATTTCACATCATGCCCACCAAGAACACAGCCCTACTCCTGCTGAGCCCTGCAGTGGGTTGTTCTAGGTCCATCCATGCTTGCTGGCAATCCTTGGATCATCTTGTTTCATCCCTCCCACCCCACATCCAGCAAAACGGGGGTCATCACGCTTCTCTGCCTGGGTGATGCACATCACAGGTGGGGGTGGAAGAGGCTGCTTAAAGGCAAATCATGGTTCTGGCCTCCCAACAGACAGCAGAACAGCTGAATTTGCTTTGTATTAAGAAGGAAATGCTCTGGGCTGGAAAAGATGCTAAAAGAATAAAACCCAACCTAAACCCCTAAGTGCTACAGCCTGTTACTACTTCCAAAGCTTTCCTATGGATTTAAAGCCTTTAGGGACAGTGAGCACGCCTGTCCTGCACCAAATGCTGCCCTTTGTCCCTGGAGGGGCTGTTCCCAAAGATGCACCCAAAGAATTACCCCGTGGTGTTAATGATGAGTGCAATAGCCCTGCTGGGGGGGCCGGCAGAGCGCCCGCCCCCTTCTTTGGGCAGGCGCTTGCGATGGGCCGTGTTGGCTTTGGCTTGCGTAAGCTTTAATCTAAAGTTGGAGATGTTTTTAGCTGATCTGTGTTAATGTTGGGTGGAATTAACATGCATAAGGGGACACCACGTGATCCCCTCAGACCTCCCCCTTTTTTTTTTTTTCCTTTTTTTTCCCTTTTTTTTTTTTTTGCCCTCACTGCTTTAACGGATTCCTGCCAAATTGGAGTGGCTGGTGCGCGGCAGGGCTGGGCTGCCGCCGCAAGCAAGATGCCCGCTGTCTCTGTCCTTTACAAGGGAGCCATCATCATCAGCAGGTAACCCCCCCCACAGCCAGGGCAGGAGTCAGGGAGGGGGCACGGGGAAGCCCTTGGGGTCCCAGTAGCCACCTCTAGCAGAAGGCCATCTACCAGGGCTTCTGCAGGACCAGGGTTTGGTGGCAGGGATGGCTCGTGCGTGGCAGAAGGAGCTGAGGACATCGTCCCTAGCGCCTGCTGTTGGGTTTCTTGCGTGTCTAGTGTTAGCAAAGGCCGTTTCTGCCCCACCATTCCTGCATCAAATCAGGGATAAAAGTTGATTGTATCAAGTAGGCATCTGCTTTTCCGAAACCTCCGTCCTTATGTCGCGTTTCAGCCCGGTTTGAGCTATTTCTGTTCCCTCGCAGTGGAGTTTCCTCGGTGATTTACTCAAAGCTCTCAGAAAATCCTGGATGTTAAATTGACCCAGTCGGGGCTCAGGGCTGCTCTGACTTCCTGGGGTGCCATTGGGGTCTGTTTTCTGACAGATGTGGCCAGTTGTTTGTCCGGTCTCTTCAATATCTGAAATGGTGCAAGAATAACAAGTGGGATTATTTTTAATGAGGAGAAAAATCTTTCAGTCTGGATCTTAGAGCTGGGGTTTGCTGGTTTTGTGGATACCTTGATATTTGGAGGGTTGTTTTGGATGCCTGCAAAGAGAAGTCCCTGAGGTTTACTCCTCTCCTCTATCCCGCTGGACTCTCAGGGTCCTGCTGTGCCCTGTGGTGTTGTCCCTCGTCAGCTGTACTCACATCTGGGATCCAATATGGGTCCAGAAACTCCTTTTCTTTTGCAACTTCAATCCTAGGAAGCAGGATGTTTTGGAGCCCCTCACCCCTGGGTTCCCCCTGGCACACCTGGCTCTGAGTTTGTCAGACCTCAATCCAGCTGTCCTCATGTCCACCCCATTCTCACTGGGGTGACCACCTAAGGAGGAGAAGCACTGGTGGTCCCATATGTGGAGTCTGGTGTCCCCAGCTTGGGTAGAGTGGAACTTTTGGTGTCATTTATTTTGGATGCCCGTCTTGCCTGCAGGGGTTTGGGGTGTGTGTGTAGGGGGTTGCTCGTCATGGTGGGAACTCGGGTGTATGATGTTCTTGAATCGACTTTTGCTTGTGTTGAGATGCTTCCACCATCAGCCTGATGAGACAGGGACCCAAAGGGGCTTGCCCAATCTTGGAACTCCATTTTCCCAGACCCCCTGGCAATGGGCTGGAGACTGCCCACATTGCAAAACCTCGGGGTCGGATCGTGCCCGGCTGTATTCGTGAAACTGGTTTATTCCTGGAACATTGGTCTGAGCACTGATCTCATTTCCCGGGAGCTGGACAGCTGTCCAGCCCTGTTAATCTGTGGTAATGAATCACAGACAGGTCCATCAGATTTGCTGGGTGGGGAGGATGATGTCCAGCCCTGCACATATTCTCTCATTTATCTGTATAAACTGTGGGGGGTGGGGGTGGGAGGGGGTTGT
>VXBZ01003348.1:96883-132192 GCA_013399135.1 Heliornis fulica
CGCCCACCCCACACCCCCTCCCCATTTACAGAGAGCAGCTGTGTGGTGTTGGGCTCTAGGCTGGGGTAAAACCATGACAGTGGGACTCATCCCTGCCAGGCAAAGAACTTCCCTGTGCTGCCCATCATTTCCCACATACCACTTGCCTCTTGTACCCCCAGAATGATCCGAGATCCTTTTGTAAATTCAGGTCTGTGTCACCTATTTCCAGAGAAGCAGGCAGCAGCCAGGGCCCTGCTGAGCTCACGCTTCTTAACTTAAGCTAAAAAAAGATTTTATTTTTCTTTCTAAATGTTAGGCCAGCATTTTTCCATCTAATAAAGAGAAATTGAGGACAGGTGGAAAACCTTATTTTCTACATGACCTCTCATTGAATTAAATAAAAGCTTTATTGCTTTTTTTTTTTTTTAATTCCCCTGTATTTACTTCTGTAACTTCCTACAGCAGAAGATGTGCTGCAACATTGGCATGGGCTGTTCTGGGAGGTTGCAGAAACTTCATCTGTGGACATCTCGAAAAACAAGTTGGATGAGCATCTCAGGGACGGCCTATGCATATTTCATCCTGTCTCTGGGCAAAGGGAGGAACTGCCCAACCTCTCCCAGTCCCTTCAAGCTGTATTTTCTGCAGTTTCTACCCATTAGTTTTCTTTTCTAGGGCGCCTGCAGCCAGGAGACCAGATCCTGGAGGTCAATGGAGATTCCTTAATTGGGGTTACAAGCGAGAGGTACCATATCCACACGGAAATTTTGCATTCCTGCCACTTTTGTGCAATTCTGTGAAGCGGTTTAAGCTGCGGGTTGCAGGGAGGACACCAGGGCATGGCTTTGCCTGCATGCTGACTCAGCCAGCACTGCTCTGAGAGCCAACTTGGGAAATATCAAACAAAAAGTTTCTATATAGAAATAGTTGGGTGAACCCCAAATTTATTTGTGAGATATTCAGATGTTTCCCCAAACTGCTGGTTTTTAAGCAGCTCCTGGCACTTCCACCAGCAGACCCCAGCACGAGAGGTGTTGTTGGACAGTGCTGCTCTCTGCAGGGGAATTCCCTAAGAAGCTGCACTCCAGCTCCTCAGCTCCCTACCTAGGAAATAATTACCAGATCCAGAGTACCACCACGTTTTTGGAGTACCATTTTCCCATTAAACAGCATTCTAACCCGCTGCTGCCTTGCATTTCTGCACGTTGTGCTTAGGCTGGATGGATGCTCAGGAAGCAGCACAAAGATCTTCTCCTGCTCCCAAACCCCCAGAGAGGCTGGCTGATGGAGGAGACCCCCAAAGACATCTCCACAGCCCCCCACACGCTGCCCTGACTACCACAGGGATGCTCATGTTTTGAACCAGAAAGTGGCTATCCCTGGCATGGAAACTTCTGAGGGAGGAAATGTGCTGGGAGTTATTTGCTTATGGCCATGAGCATCTTCTGGGTCTCCTTTGTTATTGGGGACTTCTAATTTATTGCAGAAGTGGGAAAATTGGGCTGTCAACTGCCCTCTGGCTCTGCTGCCAGAGCAGGGAACGGGGCTGCTCACAGGCATTCAGCTGAAAGCCACATACTGGTGGGGTTAGCCAAGACTACTGGTCTGTGCCCAGTTTGCCCTGAGCGTTGTGATGCAGCTGGGTGGGCTCTGCTGCTGTGAGCTGGCATTGATGTGTTGTGGTCCTTGTGTCACAGGGCTGTGGACATCTTGAGGACGGCATCAGCCACCAGCCACATGCGCCTTCTTATAGCTCGCGATGACGATGCAAGGTAAGGGGTATCAGAGAGGGGGGTCATGGCACTCCTTGGCACTGCAGCTGGGCTACCTTTCAGCTAATGGGGCTCAAAGCCTGTGATGAAGATTAAGGTGCCCAGGGGTCACAGTACGCTGGTGGGAACATGCTGGAGCTGTAATGGGAAGGGAAGAGCAAAGCTGCTGGCTCCCAGCTGCAGACCTGGCTTCAAAGCAGCCTGTGCCACCGCCACAGGGCATCCTGGCATCGAGCAGATTTACACAGGTGTTTCCCCATGGAGGACCAGGGCAGCTCCAGCCTCAGTGTAGGATGCCATGGGCTCCTTCAGTTCTGCCAAGCTGCCCACAACTTTATTGTGTCCTGCACAGGGCTTTGGATGAAAGCGTAGAGGGACAGCAGCATATTCCCATGTCCCAGTTGGACGCATTGAGTTAAGGTCTTCCTCCTTGCCAGGGAGGATAGGCAGTTTCTGACTGAAAGCTCTCCCCTTTGCTCCTCACCAGAAAACCTTGCTTTCTCTGGAGAGGCTGGGAGGGTTCAAAAGGACAGTTTGGTTTTGTGATGACAACTATGAGAGAAGGCAGGGTTGTGGAGACCAAGGAACGGAACTAGTAGGGCCTTTGCTTGCATCCCTTGGGAGATGGTGGGGTGTGCTGGAGCATCCTCTTCCTTGAATAGGAGCTCAGGTCTGGAAACCTGAGGTGCACCAGGAACCACCACAATGAGTGGGTTTAGCAGAGCGTGGCCGTGGGCAGCGGGCTGGTGGCACTGAGGCGTTGCACTGCGTGTGGGCGGCTGAAGATCACAGCACCCGCGTCCCGTTAGCGTCGCAGATGATGGTTTCATTCCTTATCCATCAGCAGCTGTGGAGCAGCGTTACTCGCAGCACGTTACTCATTCCAGCACTCTTGGCCTTAGCAGAGCAGTGAGAGTGCTGTAATGACAGGGATGAGACTAATTTTGACACAGTAATATTCTGGTGGAAGAATTATTTGCTATTAATGATGGATTGCTTTTTACCTACGCTCTTCCGGTGAAAATACCATCTGAAATTATTATACTAAATGCAGATCCCTCAGGAGGCTGAGGAAGCACTGGGTGAAGTGAATGGTTCAGCGGAGCTGGACTCAGGAGGCTGACCTGACCCTCTTTGATCCGAGTGAGGCAGCTCCTCTGTGTCACAGCGGTCCCCTGCGTTGCATTAGGGGTGGAGGTGGCAGCGAGGGGTTGCTCAGGGAAACACTTTATTTCTCAGAGCCCCCCAAAGCAGGTTTTCTGCCATCACACGTGCTGGACTGCTCCAAGCTGTTCAGGCATTTCAATGTACCTCCTAATATCTTAAGTTGCAGCAGATGTTTCTTCAAACATGTGCACGCGTGGCTTTGTTGGCAGCTCCGGCTCCTCCGTGCATCTGTCGGCTGTCCCCAGTCACCCCGCAGAGGAGCTGCTTGAAAAACCCACTGAGGGAGACTGGGAGGGCAACGAAACTTTAAGCAATTTATTTGGCTTCTGTTTGCTGTCATCTATCTGTTAGATCTGCAGAAGGTTAGCTGGTGGCAGAGTGGGGAAGTAATCAGTTTATTTATTTTATTTTTTTAAAAAGATTTGCAGAGATTTCACTTACATAATCATCTCACAAACTGTTCCATACACAAATACATATCTCCAGGATTAAGGGCTGTGGGAACAGGGGAAGGATTTTTCTGCTTCCTACCTTTCCCTCTCTCTCTTTTTTTTTTCTCCTTAGTTTTATCTTTATTTTCCTGATGCCCTATTATATTTTAAGCCTGTCCTTGAGTGTGGGTGAGCAGACAGCCCTCTGCCTGGGTTGAAACGGGCTCTCTGCCTTCCCAGGGATTGCCAGCTCAGAAGCTGATCCCCACAAACTCACAGGAGTTGAGGGCAACTTTGTGCCTTCCTGCTGCCCGGCAAATCGGCTCACGAGACAAGACAGCCAAGGGAATGACATGGGGAGGTGCATAATTCAGAGTAGACACTCGCATGCAGGTCGTCTTCAGAAAGCCTGAGCACACAAGGCACTCTGGAGGAGGAAATGGAATGACTCGGGGTTTGGAAGATGATCCAACCCGCCTGCCAATTTTCCCAATGACTCATCTGAGTAGCATTTTGTTGTGGTTGCCCTCGGGTGAATTTGACTCATAAAAACTATTATTTGTCCCTGGAGTTAATTATAGGACCGAATTACCTGCGCTCTTCTTGGAACTCGGTTCTGGCATGCATAAGATGCATGTTTTCAGCCTGTCGCATCAGACATGCTGCAGAGAGCGGCAGTAATGTCAGGGCTTAAAGCAGAAAATTCAGATTTAGAGCTGGACACACTGGGTTTGGATGACGGTTGGATCTGATTTTCGTCTGTGCTCATCTCTAGCTAATGAGGCTAATTTTATTGCATACATATAATTATTGTTTATTCATTCTCAGCCCGAAAGTTACAATAGTTCCTTGTTTCTCTGCGTTGTACAGATATCATCCTGGTCTTTCAGGTTTATCACTGTGAGAACGCCTGTTCGTGCTGCGCCTCCTAACACACGATAAAATGCTAAATACGTGACATCCCCGCACCACGCGCAGCCATCTCGGTGAAAATGGCTCGCTGTGTTAAACAGGGCCACAGAGCAGGGAGGAAAGTCAGTCTGCTTTTCTGCAAACACATAGCCTATGTCCACCCATCCCCAGGAACCAGCAGAGAGGCTGTGGCTGGAGTTTGTGCTGGTGCCAATGTGGCACCTTTCCTCCTGCGAGGCCTCGTGTGCGACAGCGGTGGCTCAGCCCATGGGCTTGTTCGTCCGAGCGCTTGGTGCTAAACTGGAAGGCGGTGTTGGGGCTGACTCCCACAAAGCTGGGATGTCCCAGGGTCACTGACTGCTCTCTGGGGAAGAACACACATCCCTTTATACAGAAACTGAGGTGTGTTTGTGTGGGTCACCGTCACTTAGGGAAGAGCAAAGCCCAGCAGCGGCATGACAAGGTGCCCGGTGCAGCCCATGGAAATGCTGCAGCTGCCGCGAGCTGGGTGCAGGAAAACCTGCTGTCGTGATGCTTTTGCAGTGCTTTGGGTTCAGGGTTCCCACTGACCCGCAGGCTTTGTTTTTTAGACATGGTGTTAATTTATCTGGTGTCACAGGCTCCTCTTTCCCCCCAGCTGCTGTGCAGAGCTGAGGTTTCCAGACTGTTGTGCTCTCACATAACCTTTGATGTAGGATTCCCTCTTTGTTCTCCCAAGAACAAAAGGGCAGGACAAAAAGGTATTATGAGATAAAACAACAATATTCTGCAGGAAGATTGACCCCCCGCTGCTTAATCTGCAGTAAAGTCGGCCTACAGCTGGCTGCTGCCAGCCAGCCCCATTATCCCACTCCACCCGTGGGGTGGACTGGAGGTTGTGTGGTCTGAGATCTGTTACAGGGATTCTCCAGAACTCAAACGTCTGTAGCTTAATGAAAAAGAGCTGGAGAATCATAGAATCATAGAGAAGGGATTGTTAGAATGAACTTTCCACCTAGTAGAACCCCATGGGGTTTTTTTCTTTTTTCTTTTTTATTTTTTTAAAGAAAGATGGGAATGTTAGTCCTGCAAACACCTGACAACCCAAAGTCTTTTAGTAAGGGTCAAAATTTAAATATTAAAGTGCCTTAGTGTTTAAAAACACAAAGCAAGCCTTGCTGGCATTCCTTCAGCCTACCTGTTCATTAATCAGCAACGTTTTGACATCGTCTACCCACTTGCAAATTCTTTCAAATAGAGCACCGAGCACAAAATTAATTCCCAGGAGATTGACACCAGAAAGAGTATTGTTTGCTGCTTCAAATTAGTCATGTGTTTATGTCCTTGGGTTTGACAGTTCATCCCCAGTATGAACTGGGACTTGTCGTCCTGACCAACAAAGCAGGAGCCGTGGGACGGTGGTGCATGACGTAGCATTTAGTCACATCGTCCCCACAGCAAACGGCTGGGCTGGACCCGGGCTTGCAAAGCAATCCGAGGCTGGGAGCTTGTAGTTCAGGCTCCTGAGCAAATAATGATAAATACTCCTTTGTGGATGAACTTAACAACGAAAAATAAACAACAACAAAGGATGCTCAAGTCATACATGCCTATAAGAGAGTTTAACAGCATGGATTGGTGATTGGGTTTGCATTGTTTGGCAGGATTTAACGAGCGTAAGAGCTGATGGACTAGTTGCCTTTGCATTGACTAAGAGTTTTTTAGCCATTGTTTTAAGGTCATAACCTGGTCTGTGCTCTGATGGGTTATTATCTAAGGAAAATGTAACAATGGATGACCGCAAAAACACCCAGCCCAAAACAAAAACCCAGCTGCCCATGGCTTGGTAACCACTGGAAATAATATGTTGGCTTCCAGCACGTTAGACCTGCCATTGCAATAGGTCATGGAGGGACAAGATCATCAGTGTGTGAGCTACTAGTGAAATGGGAGGGTGAATCACCTGCAGAAATACAGAGGTTTTACTGGGAAGTTGGGAAAATTCTGCTAAGGGAAGGTCCATCCAAGGCTTAACCCAGGGGACCACAGAACAGCAAGCTACTGCTATGGGGTCCAAGTTGTCCTTCAGCTTCCTCAATGCTTTTACATCTACTCCAGGGTCTAACGCTATGGAACTGCCTGCTAAAGCAGCTTTGTGGAAGGTGGGGTTTCTGAGCAAAGTGGGTGGGGTTATTTAAGGTCATGGGTTTAGTTGATAAAGAATCATGTTGAAGTGAGGTATTGGGATTCACCAAGGCATTCCACTCAGCACTGTGACACTCGGGCTTAAAATTAGCATTAAATGGAGTGAATAAGGCATACATTTGATGACAATATTAGATAAGGCAGACACTGGTCTTTGAAGTTTGTTAATGAGCTGGTTAATGGGAAGATGTAAATTACTGAGAGCATTTCCACCAGGAACCTAAGGAGAGCTGATGATTCATTAATCATTTAATATTGTTGACTCTAATCTAGCCAATAATATGTAACATCTGTCCCAGTAAAATATGCAGATGACACAACGTCTGCTTGCATGTAAAAGGAGTCTCCTCACTGAGGAAACTGCTGTGACTGACTTTCTACAGACTCATGTCTTGAGGTTTTCTGACTGTCAGGTGTGAGAGCTAGCCACTCATGGCCAGGCTTTTCCTGTGGCTGTGGCATTGAGAAGGCACTTTTCCATGGGGATTCCTCCATGACCTCAAAGTGGACCTCTAATGTCATTACTGTGGCCACAAAACCAATACTTCCAGGGTCTCTTCCCATTGCCTGGATGATCATTTAATGACACCCATAAGAAATGAGTTGTCCTTGAGACTCTTTCTGCCAAAAAAGTTGGATTGGTGCAGAAGTGTTATGAGGTGAGAAGACTGCACATTTGTAGAAGGACAGCACGCTCTTGAGAGGCTTTGTTGCCCAGTGAGCCCCCTGTGCCTGTCCCTGCCACATTGGCTGATGCTTGAACAGGACAGCCCTTGCCCTGCCTCCTCTCTGAAAAGGGTGCAAGAGGCTCATGGCAGCTCAAAGAAGGGTTAGAGAAATGATGCAGGAACTGAGTAAACATGGTTAATGGTGGCTCTTAGTGGGGTTTAAAAGCTCAGCATGTTACATTCAGGAAAGGAAGTTCATGAAGCAATTCACCTGTTGTGTACAGGTAGTTACAGCTCATCAAGGACTCAACACACTTGGATAGTTACATGGTGGTCAAACTCAACCTGGAAGGAAAGCATTAGTGAAGACATGGGCACCAAGCCAGCTTCCCTGGGGTTGTTGCAGATGAGATTGCTTTGCAGAGAGGTAATATAGGAAGCAGGGGGTTACCTTGAGACAGAGGGATGATGCTAAATGATTGTGGGTTGCCATTCCTCCCTGTGTGTGAACTCACCAACAAGCCCTTCTGATCCTTGTATCTACATTTAGCACAAGCTGCTGGGGAGGATGCAGAAGCCTGCAAGCTTTTCATGGAGGTCTTATGTTCCAAGAGTTTATTCTGTGATGTTTGTGGCAGATATCACCATGGGTAGATTCAGAGAGTGGGACACTGCCTTTGCATGTGCTCCAGAAGCCATCTCCCGTCTTTACCCGTGTAGGAACTGGCAGAGAGCCGCCTTTTGTCTAGGAAAGGAAGAGAAAAAAATCCAGAATAATGTCCATCTAACTCTTCTGGAAGGAGTCACAAATAGACCAAGTGTTTTTCTTTTATGTTTGCACAGTTACAGCTACTTCTGTCAGTCTGTTTGTGTGATGTGCTGGCTAAAATTCTGAGCTACAGAGCTGGGAGTGAGATTACTCCAGCTGAATGCTTGGGGGTGGGGTGGGAGGAAGGTTTGTGCAGCATGGGGTACAGTGGGAGGGACAAGACAGCGCTCTTGCACTTGTGTGCCCTCTCAGAAAGGGCAGTGCCCAGCACCAGTGCCAATCCATACATCCCTCCCCAGCCCCTCTTGGCCATGTTCCCCTCAAACGCTTCCCGGGGCAGGGAAGGAGCACACCAAAGCTCCAGCCCATCATTGGAAGGTTGTGCTGCCATGAGATTGATAGACTGACCTTAAACCTTGCACAACCTCATGATAACCACAGGGGTTACACCCTTATGAACAAGAAAGCTCTGTCTGCTCCCCATTTCTGGAGGGCGTGGGACCTATGGATGTGGCAGTAAGTCACTGGCATCACAGGCACCATGATATTATAAATGGGTGAGGAATAATTTGGAGCAGCAGCTGACTATACTGTGTTTTTATTTCCAGGAGAGAGTTCTCCGAGCTGCTGGAGAAGTTTGGCTCCCAGAGCAATACGGGCTCGGCACGGAGCTCACCGATCCTGCACGGTGGCAGTGAGTAGCTCAGTGTATTTTTTGGGGATAACCCAAAAGCTCCCCTCTCTGCTGAGAAAGTTTCTTTATCCCAGTGTTATTTTGAAGGGGTTTGGGTTTGTGTAGGTGTTTGCTGGAGGTTTGAAGAAAGAGAAGTCCTGCTCATCCTTATCACAAGCACTTGACGCATACCTGGGTGCAGAGCAGCTGTCACAGCCAGTTCTGTGGGCACAGAGTGGGAGAACTGAGTTGGGGTCACTCAGTGCCCAGACTTGGCTTAACTGACATGCTGGGCAGGTAACCTCAGCAATACCCACTGCTGTAGGTGCAGCTTTTTTTCTATGGATTTCAAAGCATTTCAGGAATTGATCATGATTTGTCATTTCCAAATGGCAAAAAGTGAGATGCAACAAGGTTGACCTAGGCCAGTTGCCAGCACATCGTATTCATGGGTAGAGAAGCTGTCCCCGTGGCTTGGTGTCCTACCAGAAGGCTGCCAATCCTTCCCTTATGGCAGAGGGATATAGGGCTGGCAGAGGGGTGACAGTCCCACACTGCAGCTGTAATGGAAGATATTTCCTCTCTGTGCCTTTAACTACCATGGGGTTTCCCTCCACCCCCCAGACTAGGAAAATGCTGTCAGGAGAGGGTGATGCTGGAGTATTTGAGTTTCCCAGACTGACTCTGACTTTGCTGTTCAGGTCGATACCTGGAAAGTACATCCTCGGGCTCCTCCTCGCGCTCCCAGAGCCCCCTGCTGCTGAGCCCCGCCAACTCCCACAGCCCCTTCATCGGGAGCGCGGCGCAACCCCCTCACCCGCAGTACGTATGGGTCACATGGGCCTGTCCCTCGGTGGGTCACGACACACCGCCGAATGCCCAACACTGTCTTAGGAGTAGATCAGTAAATACTTCCAGTGTTTGAAGAGCTGCTTTGTTCAGCCTTGTATCTCCTGTGCCATTGGATCACCAAAGTGACTAGGAGTCCACGGTGCCTTCTAGAAGCTCCTGCCATGCTGACAGCTTGGCTGCTGCTGGGAAGCCAGTGCCCAAGAGCTGAAAAGCTTTCCCCTCGTGTCCTGTGTTAACCATGCAGTGGCTCCTCTTCCTCCTCTTAAGCAGGGGCTGTGGCTTGCAGCCAGCTGTGAGGACCCTGCACATCACCTGTATAAACCATGTCGTGTGGGACTGTTTCTGCAAGGCCTGTGGTGCTTCCAGAAGGCGTTTCAGGAGCATGTTTTCTACTGCCCTGCTTCTGGCATGCTGACATCCTGTAACAAGAGCACAACCACTGCCCTCTTGATGCAAACACTCCCGACGCCCTTTCCTTTGGTGTCAACAGTGGTTGCCTGCAGACACCACATCCTTTTGTCTCCAGAGCATCTCCAGGAGCATGTGTTTTCATGTGGTCATCTGTCCCTTTCATATTTCACAGGGTCAGAGGTTTGCACAGGCAGAGCTTGTTTTTCTGTATAGTCGCGTCTCCAGTGTCTCAGGGTTGCCCTTCTCAAGAGGGACAGCTCGAAGGGTGTTAACACTCATGGAATTGGGACCATTCTCTCCCCAGGACTTGCAGCTTCCCTTTCTTTGCCAGCATAAACAAGCTGAGTCTCTGGGAAAGAGCATCAGGCTTCACTGCACAACCAGTAAACCCTCTTGCTAAATACTAGCCCTTCATCAGGGATGTGAGAGGACAAATATTTGACAGTAGAGGTTTAAGCTGTGTGCATGGAGTGAGAGACCCTTACAGAGGAGAGGCCAGCTCGTCTGTGTGGCAGCTGTTTTGGACAAACTAGACATCCTTGATCTGCTGTTAACTTGATACAGGCTGGAGGAGACCTGGCGGGGTGGTGTCTCTGCTCACTGCTGCCATGCTGTGCCAAGTTCTGCTGTCTCTGTGCTAGTGTCAGGCTATGGTGGTCTCCTCCTGGGAGCACCAGAAGCTGTTTGAAGTCACAGACTGTTCAGAGCCTTGATGGTCATCAGTGGGGATGTGCCTCCAGCCCTTTGCTGCAGGGTCTTTTAATAGATGTGGCTGCTACCCCTCACCCATCCTTTCCTCCCTGCAGGTTGTTCCCAGGCTGTGACCTCTCACTGCAATGTTATTTGAGGCCCCAACAACCCACTGAGCAATGGGACCACAGATAGTGTCTGATATTTTGATTTGAATGGAGGTTAATGCTACATTTCCTGGCATCGTTCCCCTGAACTATTTCTTAGAGGAATGATTTTTTTCATAAGACCAAGGCATGTGCTGTGTGAACACAGTCCCTTTCACCCACAGAGCCAGCTGGCTCTCCTGAGGGTCTGCTACTGGTTTGGAGGGGTACTGTCCCCACCTGCTTTGTCACTGGGGTGTCTGACCACTGAGGAACTGCTGGGGGGCATGAGGTGGTTACACAGTGGTGTCACTGTGAGGCATGGGATGCACAGCTGTTATTACATCTTAGGTTGTCACATCACACAAGAAGGACCAGGGACTGCAGGCCATTTGGTGGATGGCTGCTGTGGAAATACACTGAAAAGGAGACAAGGCAGCAGCATCCAGCCTGTGAAGAGGAACAGACTTACTGACCCTTAGATCCCACTGAATCCACCCACAAAACCTCACTGTTGCAACTCTGTCCTCTGGCCCGTGGGTGGTCAGTGAAACCACTGCTCCCACAAACACTTACTGCACCTGCTGAACCTCCCTCCTGGCACAAAGCCACCAGTTGGGTCCTGGTCTTGGTAGCTGCAGGTTGGGTCCTGTCTAGCAGGCAGCCCCTTCTAGGGTAGGGTTTGTTGAAGTACATCCTTGTTTGGGCAAGTAATCTGTAACACTCCTACAGAAGTAACTCACAAGGTATTGCTGTAAAGGTGCTTAAGGGCTCATTTCTTGGGGTTTCTTGCCAAGGTTTGGACTTTGGATCCAAACCTTGGTTAAGATGTAGTCAGCTTTGACATTTGCTAAGGGATGCTTAATAGCTGACCAACCTAAATTGCTGTCTGGTGATTTAGCTGAATCCAAACAATAACCACCCAAACCCTTTGTGTGCTTTTTGGCTATAAAAACCAAGTGCCCAATATATCCTGGTTAAATCTTTAGTTTTGTATCTATTTTCTATACATAAGTGAGCATTCACAAGCATTTGGGATTATGCAAACCAGTCATTTCCATAATTCTGAACAATGTCTGCTGAGAAACAGGAGTCCACACCTCCTATTTCCAAGGTTGGGTGGAAGAAAAGATACAGAAGCAGAAAAGGTTGGGAGAAGTTAGAAGGATCATGAACAGAAAGAAAACTGATCCATTTGTTCAGTGACATGGGAAAATGAACCAGATTACCTTGCATCACCTACTAACATCTCTCCCTTGCAGCTACTCCACTGAATCAGGAATTCAGAGCATCTCTATAGCAAAATCCTCAGGCTTGGGGCTGACGATCAGTGGTGGATCCAACAGGCCTGATGGCCCCATGATTTATGTGCAGGAGCTTGCGCCAGACGGTGACTGTTACAAGGTAAGTCAGTGTGGAGACCCTCGATGACTTTGTGATGGGACCCCTCCTTGAAGCTGTAGCTGTTCTGAAGCAGCTTTTCTAAGAATAAATGAATAATGCATTTCACAGACAAACGAGGATCGGTGTTGCAGGAGAAGTCTTGGGGCTGAGAGACGTTCCTTTCCAGTGCTCTGACTTCATTCTTTTTTGTTTTGTCTAGGATGGTCGGCTCCGTCCCGGTGACCAACTGATTGCTATCAATAAAGATTCTTTGGTGGGTAGCACACATGAAGAGGCCAGAAAAATAATTGCAAAAGCCAAATTCAGGTAGGCATAAAACATATTTCTTGTCATCATCATGGTGCTGTTGTGTCTTAGGCAAAATCCCTTCACTCCTCCACACCATACCAGTGTTTAGCTTCAAGAAGCTCAAGGATGCTTTACAATGGACTTGATAGGTGATCATATAACAAAATCTTGAGTGTATGGGTCATCCTAAACTGTAATCCAGACCGCCCCAACCTTCTGGTTCTCAAGAATATACTCTATCACTGCCCAGCAGTGTTCTGCAGCAGGGCTGAATTTCAAGCAAGCAACTTGTCTGGTGGAGATCCAGCCACACTGGTGCAGTTTATGTGGGCTTCTGTGAGACTGTCCCAGGGAAAGAACCATGGGCATGGAAGTTCTTCAGATTTAAGTTGTGAGGTTTGTTGGTTTTTTTTATAAAATGTTCTGTCTTTGTTGTTTAAGACATGAGGGAAACACAGAAGTGGCCTTTATTCCTGGAAGGGGACGGTTACATCCTGGACTGTCAGTTCACAACAACATCCCGTCACCACCTCCAAAGGCTGTGGGGAACGGCGTGAGTTCCTGCAGACTGAAGGTCCATGTGAGGTCCCCAGAGGTAGGTTGAAGTTCATATCTAAGACCACAGGTCCTGCAGTCTTTCTTTGATCAGAGAAGTCTTCTCAGGGACTCTGTGGTAGTTCTGGAGAGTGGAAAGTCTGTAATGCTGATGTATGTAGCCCTGTTTTACAGGCAGGTATTTTAAATCTGAAATATTGTCCTGGATTTGAGACAGCAAATGTTCTGTGGAGGTAATGAGAGGAGTTTCATCTCCAGGGCCTGCATTCAGACCTGTTTCAGAAGTCTCAGGTTTTAAAAAAACAAACCCCTTCCATGGATAGCAACCTGCATCTCACCCAGCACCAGTCATAGGGCTGGAAGGGATCTCAGGAGTCAGTCTGATCTAGTCTCCTACCCAAAGGCAGGAACAACGCTTTGTTCTTAAAGACCTCTGATGAGGATGAATCCACAGCGTTCCTAAGCAGCCTGTTTCTGTTCTTCACCAGCCTAATGATAAGCCAGGCTCACTCCTCCTGTGAAGCATAGCTCCACGTTGTGTTCACAGGGACAAGCGCTCGAGCTGCGCCTGGTGAGACGGGATGTAACCACACCGCCCTCACGATAATTTAGGCCTGTGCCTGGACTATGTGCCTTTGTTGTTCCTCTCCTGTACAACACCAGGTGTATCTTCTGCCCTCTGACACATAAAGTTCCTTTAGAAGAGGTCAGCTAGATGGTCCTTTCCAACAAGCATCACTCACAAAGCATCTTTTTTCCAGACCCTGTGTAAAATATGGTCTTGCAAGAATATCATGTACATATTGCCTTCAGGGGTACCAGGCTGGAGACGTGCTCATGAAAGTCAGCCTGAGCCCACAGACATATTTGTCACAGAGTTGGCATAGTTAGATCCTTCGTCATCCAGGGGGAGGTGTGCTTGTGTAATCTACGTGAAATCACACTGCTGATGGGAATTAAATCACTCCTTTCCTCACTTGGCTTTTAAAAATGGAACTTGTGATAAGGTCTGGGCTCCCAAGTTAGGGAAAACATGCTCAGGTGCTCATGCTACCTGTCTGTATGTCCTCAGCACCAGTCCTGTGCCCCCTCTCCACGTGGAAGTACCATGTCAGTGGTGACTCCATACTCTGACTCTGCTTTCTCCTCACACTCGTGCTGTCAGTCATGACCTGGCGCTTAAGGAAGGCTGAGCACTACTCTCAGCCTCCTGTCATGCTCAGTAATAATTACGTGTTTTAGGTAACTAACACAAGTGGCTGCTGTCAGATGTGGGGCCTTGTTGGTGGGTTGGATGCAGAGCTGTAGGGAGAAGCAGCACAAGGTCAAGTTCACCCTCAGCTCCCAGTCACAGTAGCAGTAATCCAAACTGCTTTTCCTGTGCGTGACCAGGGATCTTGCGATAGCTCAGGAACAAGCTGGTGCCAGGTGCTCCCAGAGACTCTTTTGGCCCATGTCCTCAGAGATGTATGTGGTACCTTTGCTCTTCATGGGCCTGATGGGCTGCTCTCTCTTGAACACCTCTATCTTCTGCTCTTTATTTACACCAACAGATTCTTCTTAGCGACTGGCTGTGACGCTTTGTCTTGTTTTTCTAGAATAGACGTGAAAATCATTTTCCTGTGCCTTCTTTGTCACCAGACATTTGCCCACCAGAGCTTACCATCTCAGGTAAGACTCCTGCTGAACTGTGTTCTTTGTGTGAGTGACAAACACAACCTTGGATCCTTTGTGCTGCAAGAGTAGGGAAGGGATTGTCCCATTGTCCTCAGCTCTGATGAGGCCACACCTCAAGTGCTGGGTGCAGGTTTGGGCCCCTCACTCTGGAAAGGATGCTGAGGTGCTGGAGTGTGTCCAGAGAAGGGTGATGGAGCTGGGGAAGGGTCTGGAGCACAAGTTCTATGAGGAGGCTGAGGGAGCTCTGGGGCTTTTGAGTCTGGAGAACAGGAGGCTGAGGGGAGACCTTCTCATTCTCTACAAGTCCCTGCAAGGAGAGTGCAGAGAGGTGGGGTTGGTCTCTTCTCTCAGGTAACAAGTGATAGGAGGAGAGGAAATGGTCACAAACTGCCCCAGCAGAGATTGAGGTTGGACATCAGAAGGATTTCCCCCCTGAAATGGTTGTCAGACATTGAAACAGGCTGCCCAGGGCACTGGTGGAGTCCCCATCCCTGGAGGGGTTGAAAAGGCCAAGAGATGAGGTGCTGAAGGACATGGTCTAGAGATAGACTGGGCAGGGTCAGGCTGAGTTTGGACTTGATGATCTTAAACCTCTCTTCCAACCCAAGGGATTCTATCATTCTATGATGAAATTAATTCTGATTGGTGTTCATACTGCAGTAGTGGCATCTAATAGTGTGCTAGGAGAGGGAACAAAGCAACTTGGCTTAGTCAGTGGACACTAACTACGTCCATATTTGTCCATAGTAGTAAAATTCAGAAGTATCCATAACTTCTTCCACTCTCAGCCTATTGTTCAGTTGCTGAGCAAAGGTCATGCCAGACTGTCCACAGCCAACCCTATAGCAGGCAACTCTCTCTTCTGATGGGAACAGGTGGTCCTTGGAGACATGGTATAAAAAAGCCAATTAATGACAGTTGTAATGTACACAGCAACCCCGGGCATTATGCAGGCATTAAGGATGCCCCCAGTTGGTCAAACTGGGAAACGGCGCTTGGATGTGACTAAGTCGGATTTCTCTCTACATCCAAGCTTTGTTTTTTGTTTACTTTCCTGTGCTGTGTCTCTCCATGCTCCGAGTCCCCTCCTGAGCTCTTGCCCTTTGTGGGGGAGACCTGCTCTGTTCCCCTGATGAGATGGCAGCAACACGGGCTGAACTCAAACCACCAGGAAGCTTCACAGGTCCCTTAGGGATTGGAGGAAACCTCAGTGTCCAGGGAGGTGACTTCCAGCAAGATACCCTGTATCCCTGTGACATGAAGGTTTCTCCTCCCCCGAGGAAAAGATGGGCTCTCCCTTGTGTTTACTTGTAAACTGTGTTTAGTGTGTACTTGGGATTAGTGGGAGAGACAGGGAGCAGCCGGTGCTGGGCTGGGTGTGCATCAGCGCTCTGCTCCCCGGGGTGCCCTCTCACCTTGGGCACGCTCCAGGGTCACCAGCCGTGCTCTGCACTGCAGAGACCCAGCGACAGGCACTGCCCTTGGTCTGTCCTCCCTGCCCCGAGCATCCCGCTGCCTTGATCTCACCACTGACACCCAGAGCTGCCAGAGACAGGGAGCAAAGCCCTGGGTCATGTAGGCAATCCAGCCAGCAGCAATGACCTAATCGCTTCCTGACTTAGCGAGGGGATTTCGTTACACGCGAGGTTTTTTAATGTGAAATGCTGAGGAGGCTTTGTGTCAGTGTTGTCATCCATGAAAACAGACAACTGGCTTTGAAAGAGCAGTGGCTGGGCTTGGGGCCTGGGCCAGTGACTGCCTCTCCGTGGATGCCTGATGGATGCCCTGGATATCTCTGTGTCCAGAGCTGAGAGCAAAGCCATGAGGAGCTAATCCTGATTAGCCATGCGTCAGTGGGTAACAGCTCTGCCCTTGAGTTTGGAGAGTGAAGTGTTGGTGGCCGATCCAGCAAACCCATTTATTCCCTTTTGCTGCTTCCCAGCCACTGGTGTTGGCAGAGGGGATGAATACCTGGATTAGGAGGATTGTCCTTGTGCAGCACCTCTGCTGCTCCTCAAGGCCATCTCCTTGCACCCCATCCCTGCTCCAATGGTTGAGGAGGATGTAGTGAGAAGTGCTCAAGAGGTTCAGGAGACGCAGCGTTACTCGTCGAGACAGCCCTTCCCGTGATGTTAACCAGATCCCAGGCAGGCAAAAGAAATTGCTCCTGTGCCACTGGTGCAAGAAGGAATTTTATCACTGACCTGGGCTGATGGTGTAGGGGGGAGATGGGGCAGGCAGGCAGCAGGGCTGCCAGCACAGCAGCCCTGCATCTTTCTGGAGTCTGGCAGAGGAGCTCCATCAGTAGCACCTTCTGCAGCCCTTTTCTCAGGCAATGTCACCGTTTCTTAAGGACAGGGGTTAATCATAATGGAAAGGTGGGGTTCCCTCCAGGGACAGGGGGGTATAAGTGGCAGGGGCGCTTGTGCTCAGTACCATTTCGCTTCGAAGGCAGTGTAAGGAATGATAAGCCAGCTGTCAGCAGCTGGTTCTCCTCTCATGACACCTTTTCCCCAGAAAACCAGCTACTGGTTTTGCCTCTTTTTCCCCTTGTCTGCCTGGTGGTGCGTGCGGCTCCCACCCAAATAAATGTGTTGTCCCACCTGAGGGAAAAGTCTTCAGGATGTTTTGTAGCCTGGAGGGTGGGAAGTTTTGCACCAGGGTTTTCACACATTGCTTTTAATCCATTAGTTCCTTTCTCCACGAAAGACAAGACTGCATTTTGTAAAGTGCTGGGTTTCAGTTTTGCTTAATCAATTAGAGAAGAACCAGGCACAGATTGCTCTAACTACAGACCCCAAGACCCCACAAACATTTGTGACTGGAAATTTCCCAAGTGCTGTTTTTTCCGTCCCTGAAACATCCTGTTCTAAACCATGCAGGAGCCCAGTTCCAGTAAGGGTTTGCCCAGGTTCCAACCTTTTAAACAGGGGCTTAGTTCAACCTTCCAAGATCAGCTTTAGTAAATCCTGGTCTTTGATTCTGGCTTGATGCACACATTGTATTTTATTCAACAAGAGCTTTGGCACCCCTTTCCTCTACCCATGTGCCCTTCCATTCAAGTTTATTTTTGGCTTTTCAGCACCAACTTCAGCATCTCATCATAAAGCAGCTTCAGGTACCAAACCAAAAGTCGCACTGGATCCCCATGTCCGGCTCAAGGATGGGAAACTGGAACTGGTAAGTGGAATGAGTCCTCTCCCAAAAGCGCGGTGCCGTCCCACAGTGCACTGTGCAGGAACCAGTCCACTGGTACGGTATCACCTTGCTTCCAGCTCCCACATTATCAGCAAACACAGTGAGCTCATGCAAATGGTCTCCCTGTATCGCTTTTCTGTGAAAGAACTGATCTAGATGTTTCTGCTTTGATTCTTGCTCCAATGTCACACTCTGGCAGTGAGGACTGGGACAGGTACTAGCATGGGGGTCACTGTGTCACTTGTCTTTTTGGAAGGATTAAGATCCACAAGCCTGAATAGGCCCAGTCAAAGAGAACCAGCATGTCTGTTTGCACAAAGTAAAGCTGCAGCATTTATGTGCTCTCTAATCTACACCTACACCATCCTCTGCTGACCAGGCTGCTCCAGCCTAACCCCCCTCAACCTCTTTAGGATACTGACTGGGCTGTGTTGGGAACAGCAATAATCCAGGTGATGTGAACTGCAGAGCCAGCCACAGCGCTCACAGCATTGCTTTCCTTAACAGCATCATGCTGCTCATGGGATACAATCAATTAATCTGATTTTTGAGATAAAGGCACATGATTCAGCCACCAAAACTGTATTCCAGGAGTGTGGAATAGAAAATGGGTCTCAAGTCTTCAGTCGAGTTTGTTGGATGCTGGGTCCAGCCTCTAAAGATAAGGATGTAGTGAAACATCCTGTTTGTGTCCAGAGGGGCATTTAAACACACCTTGGCTCATCTTGGCTATCTGCCCATGCTCTGGGGAGCCCAGAAGTCTCCTCCTGGCATTTGCATCTCCCTTGGACATAACTCATTCCACTCAGATGCTGTAGGCGCAGGCAGGTGCCCTCCAAACTGCTGCTGTCGCTGCTGGGATGGCCCTGGGCAGCCTGTTGTGGGCTGAGATAGGAGATCTCACGCCGAGGATCCAGCCCAGACTGCTTCTCCTTTCACTGTCTTATGGAAAACCTACTCCACTGGAGCTGCCCGTTCGCTCGGCGAGACCCCGGTGAAGGGCAGTGTCCTTGGGGGGCCGTGCCGCCAGTCTGGTTTTGGGGTGTATGTCCCTTGTTTGGGGGTGTGGTGCAGCATGGGAATGCTGCCCCTTCTGCAGGGCCGGAGGGGTGGGATCAAGAAGGACCCGATGTCGCGATCATCTGCTGCCACCCGACGGCAGATGCAGCGGTCGCCCTTTGGATGCTCTCGCATCGTCCTGCGAGGGCAGGACGCAGGCGGGAGCTTGTCTTCTAACCTTGCAATTCTCCTCAAGCAGGATTCGGACTGAGACCTCTGCTTGTCATGGGTCTCAAAGCAGCTCTTTGGTGGGAGGAGTGGGGCTGCTTGACCTTCCCTCTGAAAAAACAGTGCTGTGAGCAGGCTTGTAACAGAACCGGCATGGCCAGCAGGTCTGGGGAGGGGATTGTGCCCCTGGACTCAGCACTGGTGAGGCCAGACCTCGAGCGCTGCGTTCAGCTCTGGGCCCCTCACTACAAGAAGGACACGGAGGTCCTCGAGCGGGTCCAGAGGAGGGCAACCAGGCTGGGGAAGGGGCTGGAGAACAAACCTTCTGAGGAGCAGCTGGAGGAGTTGGGAAGGTTGAGTCTGGAGAAGAGGAGGCTGAGGGGAGACCTTCTCCCTGCCTGGAATGACCTGACAGGAGGTTGGAGAGAGGTGGGCGATGGTCTCTCCTGCCCAGGGACAGGTGACAGGACAAGGGGAATGGGCTCAAGCTGCACCAGGGCAGGTTCAGATGAGATGTCAGGAAGAAATTCTTCCCCCAAAGAGCTGTTGGAATGTGGAACAGGCTGCCCAGGGAGGTGGTGGAGTCCCCACCCCTGAGTGTATTTAACAGACAGGGAGATGAGGTGCTCAGGGAGATGGTTTTGGAGAGGACAGGGACAGTTGGACTTGTTCTTAATGCTCTTTTCTAACCTTGTGATTTTGTGATTCTGAGATGCACACCAACCAGCACACATCTGAGGTGTTTTTGGGGTGGTCTGCACCAGATGCTAACATCTGCAGCCTACAGATCAGGGCATCCCCATGCCTGGCAGCTGTCAGCACTGCTTCGTGCAGGGAGGCAGGCAGAGGAGGGGGAGATGCGACTCAAATGGGCCTCGCAGGCAGCACGTGAGAGCAGACACGTCCCATGGGCTTGCTGGTGATGGAATCTCATGCAAGGGCTTGTCTCCAGCCCCCTTCTAGAGGACCATGTGGGAGGTGCTGTACACACATGAGCAGGAGCCACGGGTGCAGCCTGGAATGGGAGAGTGTTTAACTTGGGCTCTTTTGCAGCATTTGCTGAGCTCAACTTTGTCTTTTAAAAGCTCTTACTTGTTGCTGCCAGTAGCAAAGTGAGGTTTGCACAGGTTTATCTGCTTCTGTGTGGTGCCTTGGGCTTGAAATGATCAATATCAGTAGAAGACAGGCATTGGGTATAACGAGATAGGAAAATGTGCGATGAAGAAGCAAAAGGTTTGAATGTCTCCTGTTGCCAGGAGAAATGCTCCATGAAGAGCTTTTATCTTCTCAGTCCCAAACACAATTCCTGGGAAGTAAGAGAAAGAGGAGGAGCTGAGCTCTTGGCAGCTGGGCCTTGCTACTCTTCCACTGGGTTTGGATACAGCTCCTGATGCTTTGTCATAGCTGAAAATCTGCTTGCAGTCCATGCAAAATGTTCTTGGAGGGATGTGAACATGCCCCTGTCTCCAGGAAGAGACAATTCTGTTTGTGTGTAGGAAAGGAGAGACTGGAAATCCACCCCAAGCCCGCTCCTTTGGGAGATGCTCCCTGGAGAAACACTTCCAGGAGAAAACCCAGCACCAAGTGTCTTCCCAGCCCCTACTTCTAAGAGTTGCTTTTCCAGTATTTTTCTTTTTAAAGGCTGATTGTTTCTGCTCAAGGTTCTGCAGTATCTTGGTCTGGATGTGACCGAGGAGAAGAAAAGGCAGTTACGGCAAAGCTTGACCACAGACTCGCAGGGAACGGTGGCCTATGGAGGTGAGCGGGCAGCTCTCCGCGTGTGATGAGCATTTCAGCTTCTGTGTAGCTCTGCTGGAGGCTGGGAAAGGAGAGAGGCACTTGTGGCAAGGTACAGCACATGCCTGGGAACTGAGCCTCAAAACAGCCCAGAAGATTCACAGATACAAAAGAAAGTGTTTGGTAAAAGCATATGTAAAATGAAGGTACAGGGAAGTTGGTGGGATGACTCGCTATCCTTAACCCTCAGCTGGCCAAGCAAAAGCTGCCCAGAGGACATGCAAAAAATAAAAGCCCGCTCTGCTTTCTGTGACCTGACAGAGAGTCTCTGGACCACAGGGTCTGCTCCCCAGGAGCTTTTTTGTAAGCATTCAAAGTTGTCAGTGATGTCCTTGCCAGCAAGAACATCCCCACCAGACAGAATAAGCTTGGAAAGCACAATGCCTCTTGGGCAGATGTGTTTGTGCAGGGTGAGCGATGGGATACAGGACCCTGTGCCTGGCTTCGGAGTTTTTGGCAGTAGAAATAAGGATGATTAGGTGTATTTGGCTAAGATGCTGGCAGTGAAGATGCCACTCTTGTGGTAAAGGCTCAAATTCCTGCTGCAAGCCCCAGGCTGAGGACTGGAGGGACTGGGGCCCCGGTGTCACCTCCCTGCCATTGCACCAGCTCCCATCTGTCCCACACAACACCTTGTACTGAGCTTTCTTCCATACCTAAAAGTGAAATGAATCTGGATTTTTCAGACTTGTCAATTTAACACTTTTTGAAAGTGCTGAGATCATTGATTTTTTTGTTTAAATCAGCAACATGAGAAACCCCAGCAGGAAGGTGGGTGCCTTTTGTCAGAGAAATGTGGGTTTGGCTAAAAGTTTTAAAACTCCGAGAACCACAGTTATGAAAACTCTGCTGTGAAAGTCTCTGGGGGTTTTGGGGGGTTTTGGTTGTTTGATTGTTTTTTTTTAAGTTTGAGGGTTTTTTTTTTCATCTGGGTAAGAAACAAGAGTCTGGTAAAGACTGTCAACAAGTGGTTTAAGCTTGGGTTTATTTAAGTATAAGATTGCTGAAGAACCAAGGAGTGTTCAGAAGACTGTCTGGCATCTCTAAACCCTCTCTGCTTGGGAATCAGGGGATGCCCCAAAATCAGAGGCATATTCTCCTAACACACAGTGCTTTCCTCTTTTTACCTGTCAAAACCCAAATATTTCTTGCAGATCTTCTCCAAGCACTCAGGGATCTGATGCAGGAGGAGCTGGATGAGGCTGGTCTGGATTCCAGCTCCTTGCTCTTCACGCAGCACGAAGTGGCCAGTTTGCTGGATACATCAGCTTTCCACTCTCAGGTCAGTGCATCCAAATGCTCTTCTACACTCAGTCCATTAACCTCCATGTGAAATCCATGGAATTTGGAGACAGGAGAAGCTAAATTACCATTTTCTGATTGTTCTAGAGTTATAAAGAGAAGGGAGAGCTATCCATTAATCATTTTGATTCTAGGATATTCTATAGAACCCCTCAAACTTCTCATTTTTACCAAGGAAATAACAATGTCTATGGGATGATTTGAAGGAAGTAGCCCAGCAGTGATGCAGAAGGAAAATGAGCCATAATTAGCCAACTCCAGCTCATTTCACTTGGTTCAAATGAAAATTCCCTGTAGCGTAGCTATTCCGTCCACATCGGGGATCAGAGTGTGAAATCCTGTGGGGTGAAGAAAACCCAACAAGCACCAGCAGCTGAATTATTTACATGTCCTTTGATCTGTTGCATAGAAACACCAACTGCTTTGCAAAGTGATTTTGATGCATCATTATTCTGGGTATGGCGAACAACGCGCCTGCCGTATAGCGCCAGGGTTTTGGTAAAGCATCAGCAGTGCATGATGCTGTCTGTCCCTCTGCCTTGCAGACCTTTGACTCTCTCAGCTGTAATGGCAATGAGGAGCTGGAGCAGCTGCAACTGGAAATGATGGATCTGCGGCAAGAAGTCCGAAGGCTAAAGGTGGAGCCTCTCCTCTGGGCAGATATCCCAGCTGGTGCCTTCTGCTGTAGCTCACCATAGTTGTACGGGAGGGTAACGGTGTAGCCTGTCCTTCTTAAGAAGGCACCTGTTTGTGCTCTCCATGTTCCCTCTTACAAAGGAGACTCTCACCTTCCTCTCCCCTTCATTGTCTCTCTCTTGCTCTAAACATCACATGAAAATTGATTTGTACTAGACAGCGTACAGCCACATTTTAGCAGTGAGTAAACAGTGTTTTTAGCAGTGATTAAAAAGCAGTGTATTTAACAACACAAACCCATGCCTTACAAAGCATTCATGCCAATGAATAACAGACACACTGCCTGTCCTCCCATCCTGACCTGGCTGTGGGTTATCGGTGTGGCTGTTAACCATGGAGGTGTTTGAGGGGTTTCAGCAAGGAGGTTGGTCACAGCCCAAAAAGCTCTGTGTTGGGGATGGTACATACAACTGCTTCTGTACAATATTATTCTGGTGGGCAGGGATTACAAGATCAGGGTGTTTCCTGGAGAATGTCCTACTGCTTCTCACTTCTAATCTGGTGAAAATATTTTCCATAGTCTCTGCTGAAAGAGGTAGAGAACAGCAAGAAATCAATGGAAGATGAGCTTCAGAGACTGAACCAGGTCAGTGAGGAGATTTCTGGGGGCCCTGGGGTGTTTTTGGTGGTTGGTGGCTGAGGGGGATGTGGTGTATTGACCTTAATTTCTCACTGTCTCCAGAAAGCACTGGGGTTCCTGTCCGAGAACCGGACGCTGCAGAGCAAGCTGCAGATGGCGGAGGTTGTGCAGAGACAGGCTCACAGCGCGGAACAGGACTATGAGGAAGTGATCCACTTGCTGGAAGCTGAAATTGCAGAACTGAAGATGCAGTTAGCAGGGAAGAAAGCAAAACATGGGTCTGAAATAGAGGTAATGCAACCCCTCGGGCTGGGAAAAACCTGACCCTTCTTTTTTGAGTTCCCTTCTTATTTCTAAAGGAGAAAGTGAATGTAGCACAGACATCATTTTCTGTGTAGACCACAAGGCCAGCATGGTCTCTGGGTCTGCATTATAACCTGTATCACTTCCACTGTCCATTTCAAGAGAATGGTGGGTTTCTGTTTGTAGCAACTGTCATAGATTGGTATTTCTAAAAGCCAAGGCTAGAGCCTCATCATCATCTCTCCATTCTTCCTCTGCCCTATCTCAGGAGGACATCCTGGAACTGAAAAGACAGCTGTCACTGGCTGACGGCCAGCTAAGAAAATCAGAAGTCTCAAGGAAGCGCCTGGAGATCTGCAATAGGAAACTGCTCCTGTTTGTGCAGGTGAAGTGCTGGACTGCCCCAGTGCTGGTGGCATCGCTGAGGCCTCTTACCTGAAGGGTGATTTTGCAAGTCCAAATAACTTCCTGCTCTGTAGGCAAGGGAGGGTGTGGTTTTGAACTCTATCTCATTTTTGAAAGGCGCAGTATGTTGGTTGGGAGAAACTAGGGAATGAACTCGTATTTTCTCATATACCTATGAGCTATCTCAACACCATGGTGCAGGTTTGGAAGGTGGTTCTGCTGTCCCTGGCTCAGCAGTCCCCCTGTGATGGGATAGGGAGGCTGCTCCAGGAATTCTGGTGGTCCTGGCAGTCAAAACCAAGTCTTTTAACCTTCTTTTGGTATTACTGGATGGTTGGGCTCTCTACACAACAAATGGGAACTCAAAGAGAAGTTTTGCTCTTCTGGTGCTTTTTTTCCTCCCACGTTTCCTGCAAAATCACATGTGTAACTGATTTAGTCTCTTAATTGACTATTCTTCCACTTTACTCTCTGTATAGGGATTACAAGCTTGTGTAATTAGTAAACTGGCCAGCATGGAATTGCTACTAGCAGCTTATCCCAAAAACTCTTGAAATCAATAGGAAGCAGTGGGGTGCAATGAAGTGTAGACGTTGTGTCCTCTGCTTTGGTGAAACAAGAATTTAAATGCATATAGACCTGCAGCACAATGTACTGGTGCCTGTGCAGTTTGGGGACAGACTTTGGAAATGGATTTGACATCACAAGATTTTGACCACTGGAGCAAATATCTTCCTTTTTTAATACATCCCTCAGCAGCAGTTAAGAATTCACTAACCATGCGTGGTAATGAGAGCTTACACGTGCAGGTACAATCCAGAGAACAGGGATTAGCAGTAGCCATGATCAAGGCTCGCTGAAACATAGCCTGCAAAATTGGTCTTTGGAAGAGTATTTTTATGTTGGTTTTCATATATTTTAGTGTTGGAATTAAAATGCATAATTTAGCTGTGTCTCTGTATTTGCATAGGCTGTGAATGTTGCTTGAGTTGCAAAAGGCCTTGAGATATTCGCTTCAAGGGCAATGAATAAGCAGAAGCTGATTACTGTCATATTAAATCTGATCATCAGGAAAAACCCATGGGGTTTGTTCTCAGTAATTATTCATTCCTACAAGTTTGAAACCTCTTTTTTTTTTCTCTTTTTTTTTTTAATTTTTTTTGGTTTTGCTGCTGCTGTTGCATGGCAGAATGTTCACAAGGTCCTGAGCACTCCCAGTCATTTACCAGATGAGAAAAGGTAGGAGATGGCTTCTGGGAATCACAAACAGCAACATGAAATGTCCTTTTCTGACCTTTCTCAGGGGAAGGTGATTCATGTGTAACCTACCCAGTTTCTAAATACACTGTCGCTTTGGAAGTGAAACCATGGAAGAAGGATCATCTGAGGCTGCTGGTGGATTGGTACCTGGCAGGGAGGGGGGTTGGCCTCTGTTCAGGTTTTGGGGGTTTTTTTTGCAAGTAGCAGAAATGCTCTTCTGGTTAAGTTGCTTTGTTTAGCAGAATCCCTAAGCAGGTGGTTTCAAAGAAGCAGAGTTTTGACCTACCTCCTTTTCCTAACATAACTCAGGTTTTGGCTTCAGGACCATGTCCTTTTTTATTAGCAGTTGCAGTAATTGATAGAGCCCAGGCAAAGAGCTAGTGTGGCTCTCAACTGCAGGAGGGGCTACAGAAACAGAATTCAGGCTTCTGGACTCCCCTTCAACCTGAACTTCTTTCCTATTGCTTGGAAAAAAACATGCCCAAAATTTTATGTATGTTTTTAACTGATTAAATCACTGAAAGGTCACTGCCCCATTGATAGTAATCAGCCTCTTAAAAAAAGTTTCTGAGGATGATGGAAAACAATTTATAGATACCAAGGTGATTACTTCTAATATAATGAAGAAAAAATGCTTTTTTTAGAAATTCTAAAAAAAAAATTGATATCTGTGTGTAACAGTACAATGCAAGTATGTCTAAAAGTCTCCTGCGCTGCTGAGCGATGGAGACACAATCCCCTCCAAATACAGAGTTTACCTAGAATATCCTTCATGAGAAGCTGGCCAGGATTTTCAATGACCATTCTGTGATAGAAGTATTGATGGCACTTTCCATATTTATAAGAGCCAACAGTGAAACAGAAGAGGATAAAACAGACGCAGTCTCAGATACATCTCTTCCATCTTCAGATCTTGTTGACCTTTTGCTCTCAGAAGCTAAAGAACTGTTAGCGCCAATCCTCTCCAACAAGGATGGTAAGCACTTAGATGTCTGGAGAAACCCAAACCCAAACAAGTCTCAAGGATATCTGTTATTTACAGTTTCCACAACCTTTCCTCTCTTTTGCCATACCAGTTAAGTTTCCCATATGTGTACTTCATTCTCACATGGTAACCAAGATGTAATTGCTCCCTGTGTCCATGTGACTCATCTTTACATCCAAAATGCAGTTTTGCAGTGTAAGGAGTCAAAGGGTGTGACTTGTGCCCAGGGCCAGTGGAAAGGCATTTTATCCAGGGGGGATGTGGAAATCTAACAGGCAGGAGGATGATTGTACAGACTTATAAAAATGTTGGCAGAACAGGGACTACTGGAGATCAGGAGTCAAATCTTCTGCTCCAGGTCAGGCCAGCACACTAGATCAGATCTGCCATGGGTTTAGCCAGCTGTGCTTTCAGCCTTCAAGGATGGAGATCCACAGTCTCTCTGGAAAATGTGTTCCTGAGCTGCACTATGCTCTGTGAAAAAAATCTCCCTCTTTCACTGGCATACAAATCAGCCTAGACTCCCTCCCCTCGCATGTCTGTGGGTGGCAGAAATCAGAGAAAAGGCATCTAGCTCCATGGGAGCCCAAATTAACTTCTCTAGTCTGGCACTCAGAGCTTACTCCATGAGCCATAAACAGGTCTTGGCAGCAGTAATTTCACCCTGCTCATGTCCTTCCATGCTGAAGGAGAATCTATGATCTCCTCACAATGAAGTGAGAGTTCAACCCCAAGCAGGTGCCCAGCCTTTACTCTTTGATGCTATTCACCCCCTAAACGTGTCCACAGTCCAGCATTGTCTTTGTTTCAAAGCACAAGACACAAGGAAAATAATTGTAGCCTTTAAGAAGCACCTCTGATATATATGAGCATGTCAGCATTTTCACAGTTCCTGCCCCATTTAAATGTTCATTATCATTATGTAACAGTGCAGTCGACTTGCATGAGGTGTGTTTTCAAACCCTCACTTATACTTGGCTGTGTGCTTACATTTGCAGCTCTGCCATGTGACAGGGACCAGTGCCTGCCTGCTGAAGGAAACCCAAATTACAAGGAGTAGGTGTCAAAACTGATGTGGTCTGTAATTTTGTCAATGCACACGCTAAAAATTCCTGTTCATTATGTTGGGGTTTTTAATAAAAAGTTTTGCTTGACAACTTTTAATCAGATAATCTAGTAGAGGCCTTCAGATGGCTGTGTCAGAGAGGTACGTCCCTTCCTAGGCAGCTAGAGACTTCCTGCCCTGTATGGGGAAATTCAGTGTGAATACCTGGATCTCTCTTCTGTTTCTAAAACTTTGTCCTTCGTTCAGTCCAGATGGGACTATGACTTGTCTAGCCACCATTATAGACCACTGTGAGTTCTGAGTAAGGGAAAAAGCATCACTGAAAAAGCATCACAGTCTTTGACATTGTGGTATCAGGATGCTGTGAAGTCCCAGCCAAGGAGAGCAGGACAATATGGCTTGCTTTGGACCTTCAGCATCTGAAGGATTTCCCCAAAACCCGTTAAATAGGTCATATTCTGCAGAGTCATGTCCTAAAGATGTCTGTTGGAAGGGCACTTTGAGACCAAAATGTCTACTACCACTGTCTTGGCTGATCACCTTACCCTGAAGATCTGCCAGCACAGTTTTACAGTTAGGTACCAAGTAGACATTTGCAAACCACGATTTCAAACTTATTAAAAGCATTTTCAGACAACAGAGATGGCGAGTACAGTCCCCTAACCGTGCAAGATCCATGGCCTCCTCTTTTCTAAATAACAACAGCATCTTGTCTTCATGTACTTTTATGTAGTTTGGCAGTACACAAACATATTTCTCCTTTTCAGCCATCTTCATCAGAAGACCACGTGCCCCCCTCCCGCAAGCCAGACCAAGAGCGATCAACTGCAGCCACCAAGTCCAACCAAGGAACTGCCTAAGAAGCCTACATAAGCCTCCCATGGCTTGCTCGTGCTCCACACGGTGGCTGTCCATCACTCCGCTGCTGCTGCGCTGGGACATGGGAGGACACACCATGGGTGCTTCAACTTCCAGGCAAACCAGACTGAGAAACAAACTTTTTAACATGAGACTAATTCCTCCTACCTACCCAAGACTTTTTGAGCAACCTCCCCTGCGCGTCTACCTCTGAGCTATCATACAAGGCTATTTGCTCACGGTTCTGCAGCTTTATAGGAAAAATATTCTCAAGAGGCTACAAGGGCCTGGATTTCACTGGCAGCCTTTTAGAGCTTGTATTCTGGGTAGTAAGAGGAGCATGAACGTATCCAAGGGACTCAGGGGTCTCCAACAGATTCCTTTTGGTATTTCACATGAAAAACCAAAGTACAATTAGTGACTGTAATCAAAGCAGCTTAATCTGTAGCATCCTAGCTGTCTTGGGATAGGTACTTCTCTTTTTATTCTTTTTGTATAGCTTATCCCAGCTGCAATGCTTGAAATGGAAAGCACCATCTCAGCTAGCTGGAGAGAGAGCACAGAGATAGCCAGCAGCATGCTACCAGTGACGATGTGTTGCTGAACACCAAGCAAGAGAGGACCGAGTGAGCATATTTCAATCAGGACCCGCAGCGTCGCTTGGAAATTAGATAGGTGTGATGCAAGGTTGCATGTGGTTAGCAATGGACAGCATAGAGACCCGAGGTGAACACAAGGTCTGGAAAATAAAATGGAAACATTGCTCACAAGGTGTGTGCTTTCTGGTTGTGATTGTGGTTGCTGCATTCAGCGTCTCTGAGATAAATGGACCCTGCCTGGGTCCATTTTTTTTCCTCCCTCTTATTTTGGCAGCTGGTATCAAGATGCATTGAAAGTTGCAGGAAAATTGGGTGCATTCTGGCTTTTACACAGAATTGTTACAACTACTTCAAATCTCCTTGTGAGGGGAGAGGGGGTGTGGTGGTGGTGTTTCAAATCATGTAGATACTTTATAGCCTAAAAGAAAAGTTTAGGAGGCTCATCAGCATCTGCTGAACTCAAAGCTATCACTCACTGCTAAAACAGTAACTGTGTGGTGGAACTGCACAGTCACATAAATACCTAGTCTGAAATGTTGGTTAAATCTAACCTCACAGCTCAGGGTAAATGAAATCTTTTGAATGCATGCCTCAGAATACAAATTACAGGACTTCTTCCAACTACTCACAAGGATCATTCCCAGGAAGGAGATACTTAAAAAAAAAATTAATCTTGGAGTACCCTGTGGTTAATACCTTGTTCCCCAGTGCTCTCTGCTTCGACTGAATGGTGGCAGATACCAGTGTTACTCATGGGTTTAGCCCTGTGGCTTTGTTCTCATCTCGTGTGTCACAGAGACAGGACAAAGCTGCAAGATGGGAAAGAGCAAAATCCAGTCTCACCCGTTTGGTCTACCTTGTCTCTGGAGAAACATCTCTAGTTCCCCTGGGGTTAGTATGGCAGATACCATTCTGCTCCTGGCAGTCTGTCTTCAAAATCATTTGGCCAGAGGTGGCATCCTGGGGAGATGTCTCCAGCCACTGCTTGCCACACCTGCCAGAGAACAGTTCAAACAAGATTTTTAGAATGTAGCAGTTCTTCAGCTGTACTGTCATTACCCACAACCAATGGCACTTGAGAAATCTAGTAGAGAATGAACAAGTTATGGGGAGAACAGAACTGTTTAGGCCAAACTTTAATCTCATGGAAGTCAATAGGAGTTTTGCTACCAACTCTGAGCATCAAGAAATGTTCTGAAAATATTGAACTCCACCCCACTGAGTGCTGGAAGGGACCAGTCTAGTCCTGTCCCAGCATGGATCAGCTACATGGGCTGAAAGAAAATATATTTGATGCTGCTTCTGTAGTCAAATGATTTTACTGTCCCAAAGAAGATATGTACAAAAGCCTTGCTGGTGGAGGGGGCTTGGATGAGACAAACCTGACAAAGCACAAACACTGGGCAGTTGGTGCTAATGCATGGCTAAGGGTGGAAACAGCAAGATGCCGATCCAGGGCTGCTGCATTTTGTGCATCCTGGGCTGTCTGCTAGCAAAAGAGCTGTGACAATATCAACCCTTTAAAAAACCTGGATAGTTCTGTGCTCTCAACTCACTGGCAACCTCTTTGGAAAAGCAATCCTCCAGGTTCCTATCAGCCACTGAGAGCTGGGCAAGGCTCAAGTGCTCTGTGCTTTCCAAAGCAGCCATATTTCTCAGCTGGTTTTTTTGTTATTTTCTTTGGATTTATCATGTTCTTTTTGCCTTTGCTTCAAGCACCAACAAATTTCTGTTCTCTGTGAATAGCGTTGTTACTAACCACTACCTTTCAGAGCAATGTTGAAAGCTAAGATATGATGAGAGTTGTGCTCCTGGAGGTGATGTTGATTTCAGTGACCCAGAATAACAAACCTGTGTCATGTTTTACTCCCAGGCAAGCAGAATTTGGAAGAACTCAGCAAGTCGACATCTCCTACCAAGAGGCAAAAAGGGAAACGCACGAAGGAACAAACAGCGCAGAAAGAGAAGTCACGGAATATGTTATTTAAGCAGGATGCAGTTTATTTACATGGGGCCTGTCTAGCACTCTTGTAAAAATAGCTGAATTCTATCCTCATCTGCAATATTATAGCTTGCTTGGAAGGTTGTGGAGGTGTGCTGCTGTCACAGCACACTGCATCTGTCTAAGAGGATCCCAGTAAGATTGAACAGAAAGAAAGAGGAGAAGGTGGAGTATTTCTGATAAAAACAAGTCCTGCCTGGTATCAGATCTTCCAGAGTGGGCAAGATGGAAAATAGCAAGTGTAATACAAGTCATTGGAGAAAATGCAAACAGTCCCTGTAAAGGGGCATAATAGACCACATTTGACACATTGCATCATACAGATGCATTTAAAGAGCATCAGCGTGGGCTGCTCTTGATCTGGAAGCTTTGGGGGTTAAATATCACTGATATGATGGGTTTATTTTGAATTCTTCTTATGCAAAGCAGAAATTCAGTCATTGACTCATGGTGGATCAAAGGTTGGGAGACCTCTTTCCCTAATGAAATAAACCACACCAAGATATTACTATTTTAACAGCTGTGGCAAAAGGGAAGGTTGGGCCAGTAGCCACCTAGGCATTATCTTGAAAGGTGAATGTAGCAGAGAGCCATTAGCAGGGTGTTTATCTGCAGCCTGATGGGGAAGGTAACTGAATCTGCTGTAAATGTGCTGGACTAGAGCTCATTAGATCTCCAGTTTCTTCTCTGCCAGTGATCTCTGCCATCTCACTGTGTGACCTTGGGCAGAGCATTTCATCTCAGTTTTGCACCAGAAAAAAATGGGACCGACAGTATCAGCTTCTCTGAGTGGCATGGGGAAGGGAAAGCCCCAGGTGCCCATAGGATATGGGGCGTAACCTTCTGTGTGTGTGTGATCTGGTGAATGCTGTGGCATGATGTACTACTGATCCGTGTTTTCCATGAAAAACCCTCTGTATTTTAACTTTCACTGTCTCTCAAAGCACCAGACCAAACATTTGCTTAAGCTTTCGTGAAACAGAGCTCGATTGAGTGCTAGAAGCAAGCCCTGAACACCACTGCGGAGGAGACTGGTATGTCAGTTCCTAGTACTGGGGGCTGCAGAGCTTCTTCTTTCTCTCAGCTCCACTCAGTGACACGGGCTGGACTGAAGCCCAGTTCTAGAGACTGGAAATACACTTCCAGGACACTGTAAATATGGCTCTAAAAAAGCAGGTGAACTTTGCTGCTGAATTTTTAAAGAGACTCTTTAATGTTTAAACAATGCTGTTTTTCTAAGGGTTGTTGAACATGTGTGAAAGGGCTGGAAAACACCTTAATGTGGTGATGCAGAAAGGGCTCAGCTGGCTCTCCAAGACAGACCACAGAAGTTTCTGGTCTCAGTGACTACAGCATTGCCACAAACTTCCTTTAGAGGTCAGCTGCTTTCACAATAAGGCCATAATAACAATAACAACTTTTTTTTTTCCCACGTGTGATGCACCAGCCTGCTTGAATTTCTGTTGAGTTTCCTGAATTGTGTATTAAATGTTGAGAGGTTTAACAAGGCCAAGTACCGTGTCTTGCCCTTGGGTCACAACAGCTCCAGGTGGTGGTACAGGCTTGGGGCAGAGTAGCAGGAAAGGTACCCAGCAGAAGAGGACCTGGGGGTGTTGGCCAGCAGTCAGCTGAACATGAGCCAGCAGTGTGCCTGGGTGGCCCAGAAGGCCAACAGCATCCTAGCCAGTAACAGTGGCAGTGACTAACAGGACCAGGGCAGTGACCATCCCCTGTACTGGGCACTGGTGAGGCTGCACCATGAGTGCTGTGCAGTTTGGGCCCCTCACTACAAGAAGAACGTTTGCTGGAGCGTGTCCAGAGAAAGAAAATGGAGTGGTGAAGGGTCTGGAGCACAAGTATGATGGGGAGAGGCTGAAGGACCTGGGATTGGTTAGTTTGGAGGAAGCTGAGGGGAGACTTGATGTCTCTCTGTAACTACTTGCAAGGAGGGTGTAGCCAGGGGGTGGTTCAGTCTCTTCTCCCAAGTAACAAGCATGAGGATGAGAGGAAACCAACTCAAATTGCACCAGGGGAGGCTTAGATTGGGTATTGGGGAAAATTCCTTACTGAAATTGGCATTGGAACAGGCTGCCCAGAGAGGTGGTGGAGACCCCATCCCTAGAGGTGTTAATTAAAAATATAGAGGTGGCACTTGGGGCCATGGTTTAGTGGGCATGGTGGTGTTGAGTTGCTGGTTAGACTTGATGATCTTAAAGATCTTTTCCAACTTCAATGATTCTCTGATTCTCCGAAATTTACACCTACAGATGAGGCATGAAAGTCGAGAGGGAAGAGAGAGTCTGCAGTGAAAAGCCCTTGGTAATGGGAGAAGTGGAGGCGGAACGGTATCTCTAGACCAGACATCCTTTCCAGCAGATGTTCTCCTTTCCAACTGCAGACACACAGGAGTTCTTGGGCTGGGCTGCTATGGGGTGAGAACTTCTTCCTGAGCAGCTCCCAGGAGAAATAGTGAAGGCTGTATGCCAGCCCTTGAGGCAAGCACCCAGTCCTGGTCGGAGGAAGGATAGCTAGACTTCATTGCTCTTGGGAATGCCAGGGGAGAGTTGGCTCCATGTCAGGGGCACAAGTTGCCTACCAATGCTGGGAAATCCTGAGGTGACTTTTGGCAGCAGGAGAAGATTTATGTTGGAAAACAGGAATTATAATCAGTTCTGCCCAGGAGAGAAAAGGGTGGGATGTTACTCACCAAAATTTCATCCAGCTTTCATGAGTAGAAGAAAAGGAAACTTCTGTGATTAGGTTACACAGGAGTAAAGGGCTGGTGTAAAATTTTGTAGCAAGAGGGTAGAAAAGAAATAATTTTTTTTCTGTTTTCTCTGAGGAGATTTAACAGCAATTGAGGAATGGGAGAGAAATAGCATTTCTCTGGAAAAAAGAGGTTGCATTCTGAGTTGGAAAAGACAGCATTCATTTATAAAGCAAATGTAGATGTTTCAGACCTTGATAACTTTGTGGGTTTTGATGGAAAGGCCTCTAGGAAAAGATCCCTGCTTGGACTCTGCAGGCTGCAGCCCTGAGGCCTTTGACATTTGAAGGCTCTGTGGGTTCGTTGTTTATAAAGCAGTGTCAGGCTGGTCTCCTTGGTCTAAGATAGCAGAATGTTTCAGCAAATATTGCTGATCAGAAGTAGGACCACAGCTTCCTGAAACGCCTGCCCAGATAAGGAGACGCTCTACAGCTAGAAGTGATAAGGAGACAGGAAAAGAAAAAGCAGCAGTAAATGTAACTGTGATGTTTTTCCAATAACATCATGCAAAGTGGCAGCTGGTCCCTAGGGAGGCTTTGAAGGTGCAAAACATTCCCAGACTGGTCTCCCACATCCTTATCCTCCAGCACTTCATGGTGCCACATGTTCCTCCTGCCCCAGGACCATGCACCTGCTTAGAAGCTCGCTCTGCCACACTGAAGTAACTGCAGCATGGACATCTCTCCCTTCAGCAGACCTGTGTCCTCAGGGATGCTCATCAGACAATGGCAAATCTCTGCTATGGCCTCTTTCCCCAGCTCATGGCTTGATGAATAAGATCCTGAGGTGAGTGAGCATCTCAGCTGGCAGAGGCCCAGCTCCCTGTGACAAGGAGGGTTGGGTCTGTATAGAATCATAGAATCACAGATTCCCTTGGGTTGGAAGAGACCTTTAAGATCATCAAGTCCAAACTCAGCCTGACCCTGCCTAGTCCACCTCTAGACCATGTCCCTCAGCACCTCATCTCTTGGCATTTTCAATCCCCCCAGGGGTGTGGACTCCACCACTGCCCTGGGCAGCCTGTTCCAACACCTGACAACCCTTTCAGGGGGGAAATTCTTCTGATGTCCAACCTCAATCTCCCCTGGGGCAGTTTGTGACCATTTCCTCTCATCCTATTGCTTGTTACCCGAGAGAAGAGACCGACCCCACCTCTCTGCACCCTCCTTGCAGGGACTGTAGAGAGTGAGAAGGTCGCCCCGTGTGGGATCCACGGCTCTGCCTGCTGCAGCCCAGCCCTGGCGCGGATTCCTGCTCCTCCCGGGAAGGTCCCGGTGTGGGACGGGGAGCCTGACGGCCGAGCTCACCGCCACACCCGCCCCTCGCCTGAGGCACGGCACAGTCCTTAAGTCAAACCCCTCGGCGGCTCGCCAGTGACCACGGTTGGGCCTGCTGTGCCAGGCCCGGACAGCGGAAAGCGCCACCCTACGCCCTGCGCTAACCCCTGTGGTGCGCTCTGTGGTACCGTCCCCGCGGGCGCCCGGTCCCAGGCCCCGATTCAGACCCGGCTACCGGCGAACTCTCCGCGCCTCAAGCCGGCGCGGCGACATGGCGGGCGGCGCACGTGCGCGGGGGCGGGGCCGCCGGCCCGCTCTCTCCCCGCCCCCTGCCGCAGCACAATGGACAGCGCTCTGCGGCGCCGCGCGGGGCGGGCCCGGTTGAGGGGCGGGGCCGGTGCGCGGG
>VXBZ01003348.1:132219-156148 GCA_013399135.1 Heliornis fulica
AGGCATTTCCCGCCGCGGGGAGGGAGGTGGGTGGGAGCTGAGGGGCGGCCGCCCTGCCCCGCTGCGTGTCCCGGCCCTTCGTGTGGCGGAACCGGCGGAGGGAGGGGCTGTTGGCGGGGAAGCCGGTGCGTGCGGGTGCCGGGAGCCTTTACACATGCAGCTCGGGGAAGCCGGGAGGGGAAATTCTAACGGTAACCCTGAGGGGATCGGGGCGGGAGCGGGCGGGAACCTGAGTGGCGGTGAGCGGCAGGCTGGGGCTTGGCGAGGGACGCCTCGGGTTTGCTTCAAATAAAAGAGGAGATTTTAAAGTTTACTGATTTACGTCCTACTTCGGGGCAGTTGGATCTCTGCTGAAGGCTGGTTTGCTTCAGAGCCGGCTCGCCCCCAGTGTGGAGGCAGCAGCGAGTGGCCACCCCAGCGCCTTTTGTGTGGCAGCATCAGCCTCGCTGTTGGTGTCGCTCCCGAGGGCGTGGGGCTCTGTCTGCTCAGGTCTCCGGGGCTCTTACAGTCTTTAGAATAAGCCCGCAAAACTGGCCCTGAAGTATTTGTAAACTTCAAGGGTGACCCTGGTGAATTGCTACTAAATGTATTGATGTATTTGGGTCAGCTTCTATATAAAACCCCACTGGCTTTAGGGCAGGGTTAAACCGAGCATGTCCTGTTCTCTCGGTCACTTGGCTTAACTCCTCCAAGTAGTGAAATCGGCTGGTGGGAAGGGGGTTGTGCGGGTGGCACAGCTTGTCTGATGGACTGGTGAGCATCCCTGTGCACAGCATACCTGTCTGCAGAGAAAATATGACTCCAAACTTTACTCTGGGCAAGCTCAGTTTTGTGCTGGTGCTTTGTTGCACTTGGACCCAGTGACTGGCCCTACCCTTATGTGTTGAGCTGAAGTGTGTGTCTTGTTAAATTGAACTTGAGCATTGAGCTGTTGGCTATTGTGTTGAAGGATGAAATGGCATAGTATGACTTCCTATGGAGTAGCAAGGTGAGGAATTGAGACCTTCCCTTCAGGAAAGCTCATCTACTGCTGCAGGCTGGCAAGCAGCAAGGGCTTAGTATGTGGTTGGGCATAAAACATCAGTTGTGATTCTTTGTTGGGAAAACTAACATATGAAGGTGAGGAAATATCAGGCATGAAGCTTATTTTGATACATATATCGAAGAAGCTGCTAGCTTTACAGAACTTGGTGAGGAGAATGCTGTGAGTTGTTCCTTTTTCTTCTTCCCCTCTCAGCTGAAGACACTGTTCCTTATTGTCTTATAAAGAATGCATGAATGTTTGTTTGAATGTTTGCATTGCTTGTCTTTGGGTATAATCTGCAACAGGACTCCAGGCATCTGTGCAAGGTGCAAGCCTCTCCAGCAGTGTGTGGGCTTGCAGCCCTCCATGCTGCTTCACCCTGCACAGTGTGTTAATCAGGGTAAGATGAAGACCTGCCCGAGAAGATATGTGGTCCTAAAAGATAGTAAAGGCTTATGCTGGTGCCATTTCACCTTGACACTTCTTTATATCAAGCTACAGAAAGCTTGCTCTTGAGCTCTTGTGTGACAGAGCTCTAATAAATATCATATGGCTTAGTACTGTTTTATGTGTAAAGTATCAGCTACTGTGTCAACATCTACTGAAGGGAAAGGCATTTCAGGCAGAAAGCCACATGCCTTTCTCTCAACCTTACTTTTTCAGTGGTGAGGAAAGACTATACAGCTCCACAGAGCGCCCCTCAGTCTAACTGGAAATATTACCCTAGCTGGGTGCTGCAGCTGCCTTTCGCATGTTGTCGCAGTATTTGAGGAAGTCTGGAATTCTGCTATATTCAGAACTTCTTTGTCAAAACTAAAGAAAAAAAAACCCCCAAAACCACCCCAAAAAACTTGGTTGTTCTTTTCATCTGGAAAAGAAGCCAACACAGGTGTGAGATGTTAGTAAAGTCACTTGCTGCTGAGTTTCACCATCCAACAGGCAGCTCTGATGTAGGAAGGGTAGAATGAGTTTATATGACCCCGGATGAGAAGCAAGGGTTGGAGGCTTTGATTCAGGGCTTTATGTCTAGTAAATATACATACCCAATTTCTGATTTTTCAACCATCTGGCTGTATTCTGTCAAGTAAGCCTCTCCTATAAATAACAGGATAAAAGTGAAGCATATGGAAAATCCCTCAGGTAGGTAGTGGATGATTCTAAACAAAATGGAAGCATGTAGTTAATATCACTGCCTCTCTTCCCTTTGCTGTGTGTAGTGATGTGTGTTCCTCGTGGGAGCCCTCACAGTCTCCAAGCTTGGCTGATAGGTAGCAGTAGCTTTGTAAGCTGTGTGTACATCACTTCTTGTTAAGAACTCATCTTTTTTTCTGAAACGCTACCAAAAGGACATCAGGGAAAAGTACAGTTGGGGGGGTCACAGCCTTTCTTTTCATGCCCTCCTTCCCTGGTACAGTGCCAGCTGGTGTATCTCAAGCTTATAATTAACTCCCTGCCTTCTAGGCTTTGGTTCATCTGTGAATTGCTGTATGGGTGGTAGCAAAAGGGGGTATGCAGGCCAGCTGGACTCTCTGGGGAGCCACAGGCCATGGAGTCTGTCTGCTTTTGGCACTGCTGTTCATGTGTCACAGGATGCTTTATGATGTGTGATGGCTGCTGCTGTTTGCTGTGTTCAGGTGTGCAATAACTGAAACACTTTTAATATCTAATCAGAACAGTTGAAGAGCTTATTAGCTAGATATGTTGTTTTAGTAAAGACACTGGCAGCTCCAGTGTCTCTGAATTTTTACAAACTGTGCTTGGCCATCTGAAATCACGCTTTTCCTTGGTGTTACCCAATGAACGGCAACAGGTCTGTAGCTGTGGGTTGGGGTTTCTAAGTGATCAAGCTGCAGTTTAGTGAGTCATCACTCTCCAGCTGAGCTGTGTTTCCTAATGTGTTTTTAGCCAGATGCAAATACGAAGTGCAACAGGTAGCTTGGGCCACTGTAGAAGCTGAAGTGGTATGATGGATGATTAAGGAGCAGACATTCTCTATTATTTTTTTTTTCATTCCAAGGTGGTTGAATATAATCTGTTTATAATTTGAGTGGACTACATGAAATTACTTTAAAAACACGTCTGTCTTTTGGCTCTAAGGCCCTCTGAGGATGCATGTCTTCAGCTAATATGGCACAGCTGTCCAGTGGTAACTAACCTGAAAACCTTATGTCATTATCCATGCCAACCATCCCCCTGTATCTGTGTGCACCAAGAAAGTACCTGTCACTGCCTGTTCTGATTTTTTTTTTCCCCAGGAGTTTTAGTTGGAGTCCCTCTTGCTTTGACAAGCGGAATGGCTGTCTCACAGCTTTGCTCTGAGGAGATGGTGTAGAAAGTCTGCTGCTGCAGTTTTCCCAAGGTATGAAAGGTTTCTAGGGCACGTGTGAGTTATCAGACGTCTGTCTTTCACGGTTTCTCATGGGCATAGTACTTACAAGCTCTTTTTCTTCAACTTCCTTCAACTAGACAAGTACAGGGCGGTAAATTCATGATAGCTGGGTATTGCAGCTGCTCAGGAGCTACAGATCTGTCCAAACAGCATAGCTAAGGCTGTTGAACTGCACCATTTGCCCCCTTATTGTTCTGTTACTCGTGGTTTTGTTTCTGCACTGTGAGTGATTCTAGACTGACTGGTCTGTCCTGAGACTTCCCCCTGTGAAGATCCCTGACCCCTTCCCACAGAGGTGTGGGAATTCCTGATTTAGCTGGCTAGGTCAGAATGGGGAGCAGGATCAAAGCTAAATACATTTGACAAGGCTGCTTTTGCTATATTTGCACTTACTCGGAAGGTTCCTGCCCAGCCTAGGTACTGCGCTTGCATAATCATATTACAGCCTTGCGTTACAAGGTGCCCCGTGCCTCTTGGCTCGGGTATCTGATACATGATAGCAGCCCAGGCTTCCTGGGTGTTTGCTTGCCCCTGCTCTGCTGGCTTCAGTTTGAGTTGGATGCTCTGCTGATGCATTCTCTCTGCATGTACTTGTTCTATGTGGGCTGGCTTTTTAGTACTAGTAAGACTCCTAGAGATCCTGCAAGTCTTGGATGCATCTCCTTGGGTAACGTGATCCTTTGCACAGTAGCTGTCTGATTGCAAGACCCTTCTTCTACGAACACTCACTGTTCTCAGGTACTCAAAACTTTAAAAAGTCTTCTTCCCTTCTTACTTGCTTAGATATTACTGTGTAATGACATTTTACAGCATTCTCCTTTTGAGAGAGTATCTATTGCCGTTTGCCTTACAATTCACATTTTGCCTCCATTTTAGGGCTTAAAATGTCAGGGATAAGTTGTCTTAATGCTCTGTCGAGTTTAGTGCTACACTGCGTCATGTTGCCAAAGGCTGTGTCTGCTCAGCGGTGGAATTTGAGTGGGGTGCAATCAGCGTAGTGTCTCAAACCAGCCGTCCGGTGTTTTCTGTTTCTAATGTTTCTAGTTGGTATTAATAGGGGCAATATAAAAGAACCCAAAGGAATTGCAGAAAGCAGCCTAATAACCCTTTTTTTTTTTTAAATGGTTCATGTTCTTTATTAGGATGCTGGTTACTGATGCATATTTGAGGGTTAAAACCCAAGCAAGAGAATCTGAGGGAGGAATCCTGATGCAAACAGTGAGAGGTGGCTGGGAGAAATGAAATGCTGAGAACTGAATTGTTTCTCTTGCATGCAGTTATTTCCTTAGTTCAGCTGGAAGCAGTGGGCATCCAGTCAGTGGGATGTGATTGCTAGCTTAGTGTCACGCATGTTCTTGAAGCCTGCTGTTTCCTTTTCCTTTCTTTTAGTGGGTTAAAACATCTGAATGCTACTTGGTGCACAAAAGCATTTGAAACACCAAGATATGGGAAGCCATGGAAACTTTCAACAAGGGTGATTCTGTGTAATGATTACAAATGTAATGCAGAAAAGGGGGATGGGGAGAAGAATCACTGTTTAAGCTTTGCGAAGCTCCTTCTCCAGAGTACAATTGATTCTGGCTTGACATCTCTGTTTTGTGCTTTAATTATTAGTTCTGTTGGAGCTCTAAGCTCAATTTACTGAGGTAGAGTTGGGAAGCAGCAAAGGACAATACCATGTGTGGACACAGCACTGCACTGGTACTGCAGAGAACTGCCTTTTGTTCTGTCTATGCTACCGACTTTCTGTGCAAGATATTCTACCTAATGTCTTCACTTTTCTCTTTGTGTGAAAGAATTAAGGCTTCTAGTAAGGTCTGTTTGTGAAAATTGCTGGAATGTAAAACGGTATGTGGTACCATTGGGACCTAAAATGTTCCAATTTCTTTGTTACAGGTGTGTAGTAAAAATGGTGCAGAAATACCAGTCCCCGGTTCGAGTCTACAAATATCCTTTTGAGCTCGTCATGGCGGTGAGTAATACTCAGCACTTTCGCTTTTCTGGCTGCTAAGGGCTGCGACCTCGGGCCGGTGGGAGGGATGGGACTGCGGTTTTGGCTGGCCTGCCTTTGCCAACCTCACGGGTAGGTTGTGGGAACAGGCGTTTGGCACTCATCTTTTTGTCCTCTGTTCCGTTTTCTGTGGAAAATAAGAATCAACATCTTATTATTTTAAGAGAGGATGGTTAGTCATGGGAGAGAAAAATCTCAACAAAACCCAACCTTCTATAGTAATCCTTTTACAAGGAAGGAAGAAATTGTGATGTTTTGGTAGGCAGACTCAGTTTGTGGCTAGACATTGTCTTTGCCCTTTCACCATGTGCTCTTCAGTTTAGAATCTCCCTAGGTCTGAGCAGAATCAAGTTCTAGATACACACATCCTATAACAATGATTCAAGTCCTACTGAGGCTTTTGATTTGGCTAAAAGCTGGAAATCTTTGGGAAAATTCTTATGTAGTGTACTTCCCTGTTGACTCTGTGATTGAAGTGTTGGAAGATTTCTGTAAATTTTGTGACTCTCCAAGGTGCTTGAGGGGTGTAACTGAAGGTTCTTTTGCTAGTCATGCAGAAAGCTAATGTGATCATGGCAGCATCCTTAAGTAGTGTTTAAAGATGTCTGCGATATTCTGGACCATTATTTGCTGCTCTTCAAGGCATGAGTCAAATACTCTTCAAAAAGGTTTGATGTTTGTGCTTCTAGGGCAGCCATGAGCATTTGTATAGTTATCCAGGGTGCTTACTAATACTCTTGCAAGGCTTCGTTTTGTAGTCTGTTGGGTGTTTCAGTCTACTGTAGGGATCACTGAAACTTGGTGTTTGCCACTTTGTCTGCTGCTTTCTACACTGTCTCTCTTCCCTGCTGAACAAGGATGCCAGTTTTCTTTAGTCTATTAGAGGTCAAGAATCAAGGTGGAAAGTTAGAGTCATTTCAGGTAGCTGACATCATTCCCAGGAACGGAAGGGAGAGCCTGACATAGTATGTTGCATTCCTTGTGAACCCTCTTGTGAATTCCTCTTCTGAACTTCTGGGAAATAAGTGCCATAATGCTTATTTTAGCCAAAACAGTCTCCAGTCTTCTCTTTTTGTCATTATAACTGGGGGAAAGATTCTTTGTTTGGCCCAAAGTGGGAATAACAGACCCCAACAGTAGCAGCAATTCCTTAGCTGAGAGAAGGTGTCAGTCGCTTTGCCCTTTGCTTATCAAAAGAAACACTTTCCTTGTGACAGTTGGCTGTCTCCCTGCCAATCTCCATCTTTCCTCCACCCAGCTTTTCTCTTTCGAGCCTTATTCAAGTTTGCCCTGTTTGTTAACAGGCTGTAAAAGTGCCCCAACCAGGCTGGGGCTGATGTTGAAGGCAGTGAAACTTTTCTGGCTGTGTTCTTTGCTGTCTCAGAGCATCCTGTATTAGGAGAAGACACCAGTCCTTGTTAGGAGGGTGCTGGTAGTCTTTGCTCTGTGCATACCTCTGCATTCCTGTTGTCTGTATGAGCAGGATAAACCTAACACCAGATGCCCGTCAATAGATTGGCTGCTAATATAGGAGGGCTGTCTCTAGACAAATCCTTTCTAAGCTTGTTAGCAGAATGCCTGAAGGCCAGGTTTTGATGGGTTTATTTTTCAAGTGGTTTAGTTTTATTTGCTTTCAGTTTCTCAAGATAGCAGAACTTAAAATTCCATGGGATTTCAGGGCTGGAAAAGTAAATGTCATCGTTTGGTTGTTCAGCAAAGTCAAATTCCTGTTCCCTTAGCAAATTAAGCAGCCCTCTTTGTGAAGATAAAGTTACTTGTCCAGGGTCACCCAAAGGGCTGTATAGTGGAGTAGAAAGCTGAATATAGAGCTCTCAGCCCCATTGTAACATTCCATGAAAACCACGTGTTTGCAGCAGGATCTGCTTTCTTACAGCATCCCAAAGTCCTGTTTCAATCTAGTGGCAGTCCACGCAGGCTGAGCTGGGTGCAGGCTTGATCTCATTTGATGTGTTCAGATGGAGCCTTCCATTTGTGTGGAGGCAGTGTGGTTTCACAGAGCTGTCAAGTGCTAGCTGTCAGTTGCTGGAAGTTTTGCAGGGAGAGTGGGCGTACAGTGAAGCTGTTTTGCTCCTCAGCACGTGGCATTGCTGTTAATCTGCTTCAACATAAATCTGACAGCAGCTTCCTCAGTGCTGGGAACCTGGTATTCAGCTGTTTTCATCTTTTCCCCTCAAATGATTTGTGGGAACCTTTGGGGTGCTGAGGTCTCATGCCATGGTTAATGGTAGGAAAGCAGAAGTCATGTGGGAAACCTCAAGTCATCTCTTCATTTTATGGGTGTCTCTGCACTGCTCAGCCTGATACAGACGAAGAATCAATCAATAAGGAATGTAGAATGGGGAGAATCATAATTCCTGTGGTCTGATCAGGCTATGTCATGGGGCAAGTAGTGCTCATAAGGAAGAGTGGGTTTTTTTCCCCAGAACCTTGGATGCTTGTACGCAGTTACATAAAACAGTGTGCTTCCTTCAGATATGAAGGTCTGAGAAATAGAGTTGTCATTGCCCAGTGAGGCAAATGGCTCAGTGCTTCCTGGCCTTGTTCAAACACATTGTGTTTCCTGTGGCTTTCCTTGGGCCCTGCCATCAGGAGCACAGTTTATCTTCCTTACACTTGTGCTGGGTGTGTGTGGGTGCAGCTCATCCACTAGACAGCACGAGGCTGCGCTTGACAGATGAGCTGGTGCCTTCACTGTTGATACCTTTGCTATTCTGTATCTCTGGATTTACACTCTGTTGCTTGTTATTACTTCTGCAGGTTGTGTTCTGGTATTTGCAGGCGATAGGTTTGATGTATTTTCCAAGTCCTCGGGCAGAGGACCACATTCCCCTTCTTGTTCTCTTTGCTAGTTCTGTGTGTCTCAGGAATTAAAAAGGAATTGGCTAACAAAGTCTCTTCTGGTCATTCAGGAGTTGTGAATTTTTATCTTGTTGGAAGAGTCCTCCCTTCCACGGTGATTTAAATGGAGGATGATCTTTCCTGTCCAAATTCACAGTAGTTGCTTTTACCTGCTTTGTTCACTTGCATTAAAGGATCAAAACCACTATGGTATTCAAATTATAACCAGTGCCTGACATCTTTATTCCTTTATAAGAGCCTTCATGCTTGTTGTGCTTTGTTATCTTGTCATGTTTTTCCTTTCTATTTTATCTTTTTGTGTGTGTGTCTTTTAAATGGAGCTGTTCCCTCAGATGGGTTGTCCCTGCCCCTCTGCGCCTGTTTTCAATCTTGTTTTCAATTATATCAGCAGGTTTGATGTTGCCTATGTCTCCTGATTTTTATTTTACAGCCAAGGAAATCAGCAAGTACTTGTTGTTTTCTTTGTGTAGTAGTTATAGGTTTTAAAGCTGAAAGTTGGTGTTCTTATCAAAATGTTACAATAGAGGAAAAATGCAGAGAGAGGTCATTCTGCCACATAGCTCTTAAGTGACAGCTTACTCTGCTCTAAATTGTTGTGAGCATTCTCATGTATGGAGATGAGAACATGATTTGAGAGAGCAAGTCCAAAATGCATATTCATACAGGAACAGAGCTGAGACTGACTGTGTATTTAATATTTATTTGCTGCCAATTAATTATCAGGTTAGATGGGATAGTTTTAGCTTTGAAAGGAGCAGGGAGTTCTGTTCCTGTTAATTTTAGTAGCACGCTCAGCCCTTCGCACTTGCAATGGACATCTGCCACTTCCACATACTTTATAGTATAAGCAAAGTATGCTTGAGATGGTTCCTGAGGTAACAGATCCAAAATTACCCCCAGGGACACTTGCATAGTGTTCCATACTTGATGTACAGTTTGAGTTGCTGCAGTAGTGATGTAAATGAGAAATTTGTGATGTCACTTCTGTCAGTTGTCTGCAATTTCCAATGTGCTTCATGTTCAGCTCTTATTGCTGCTAATAGTGATTGATGATTTCCACTGCAAGCAAGAGATTTTTCTGTCTGGTCTGGTGCCAAGGGGATGGTAAAGGATACAGATCCTGTAAAGGACAGTATTGTACTTGCAGGTTTTACACCTTGGACCAAATCAAACCTTTTTCACTTTACTAGTGGAGATTCTGTCTTTTCTGTGAACTAAACGCTCTGCAGAACTAGGAGCTTAAAGGTTGGGTTTACTCAAAAGCTAAAAAGCTATATGCATTTGTGGAAAAAAATATATATATGTAACTTGATGTTTAATTTTACTGCATAGAGGATATCAGCCTTATGTTTTCAGTCTCTGGGAAGTTTACTACTTGTTATCTAAAAGTATTTTCCAGTTTTGAAGTGACAGCAAAGATCAGGCATCTGGAAGTTTGCAGCAGCATCAGCTCTCCCTGCAAGTGCCAGCTCACTTCGTGCTTAAGACAAAACTGATTTTGAGCCCCACATGTGCATGATGTGAATCAGTGCTGCTTTCTGCTTGACCTCATTTCTTGGTGCTCCCCACGGCATGTGTTGACACATAAATGAGCAGCTGAGAGCCAGTCTTGTGAAACTGCACACAGGGACAGCAGTGGTGTGTGTGTGTGTCTCTCGCTGCACTGGCTCAGTGGCACTCTTCAGTGGAGGTGCATGTGGGGTGTATAGGCATTTCTTATCCTCAGCATCACTCAGACTCTAGTAGAACTGTGAGGTGGCAGCTTGTAACTTCCCCTGCCCATGTCTGTGAGAGAAAGCTTGGTTATCTGAGGTCCTGCCCTGCCAAAAGTACTTTAAAGTAGCTCTGAAACTCTTTCTCTAGTTTTAGCAGTAATTTGGTGTCCTCTGTGTTTAGTTGATCTGGGATTTTTCAGGTAAGATAAAGTAGGAAAGCAATCATACTATTTTGTTTCTCCTCAGTACAGTTTGAGCATTGGGTGGTGCTAACAAGCCAAATGGCAAACTTAGTTCAGGCTAAAAATGTTGTGAGTTTATTTAGAGTCAGAAATTAGTTCAGAAGGAGTAAGCAGCAAAGAGTATTTATTCCTTCTGTCATCTTTATGCTCTTATCCTGGAACGCAAGCTCGTAGCCTGTGGGCAATCATTTGCAGGCTCTGAGAGATGTCTTTCTGGCATGTCTGATGCTACTGAAGCAATCTTGACCATAGTTGTTGGATTTGGTAAGAGTCCTCACTCTTGCCCTTGAATAATCCACCAGCAGATCAGCCTAGACTACACTGGCAGAGCTGCTCTGCAGTCACTAAAGTTCTGCTCTTATAGCACATGAGGATCTGGCTCACGGTTACGTGCAAGAGCCAAACATCCAACTAAAATCACAACACATCACTTGTGAAATGTGTCCCCACATTCTTTTGTTCCAACAGCACTGGGAGGCTTGTCTACACAGTCTTAATTGAAGCAGCTCCTTGCTATTCCAGCTGTCAGGTTTAGCTGCAGAAGAAGCTGAATCCTGAGGTTCAGGTTCTGACAGCTAGAACTGCTTTCCATACACCTTTTCAAAATTATTATTTGTGCCCTTTCAGCATCAGTGTGCATTATGTTTGAGATGTTGGATCTTTAAGTAGCTTAATTTAATGACTTTCTTATGCATTTATCATATTTGAATGTATGGAGAGACTGCTTAAATCCTGCTATATTGTGCATGCTCTCCTCTGTAATGCTGTGGTCTCTTAGAGGATTCAGTATTTCACTGACTGATGTGATGCTTTTGCAACAGAACTGGGTTAGGGTTTTTTTGCAACAGAACCCTCTTTTGTTGGGTGGGCACCACAGTGTGGCCCAAACAGCTTGCAAGACACTCTGGTAACACATAGTGTGTGAAAGCAGTATAATGTGAAGCAAACTGATATCTAGCAAGGATCATGTTAGTTCTGTGGGTTTGTTTAGAGTGACAAGTTCAATGTGTGTGTTCACAGCCCATCCAGGTCTTAGGCTGCTGCTGTCTCACTACATAAGATGTGCAGATTGACTGTCTAGGTCGACTACAGCACAGTATCTTGCAGTGCCTGAAGCACAGAATATGCTTTTGGGGGTTCCTGTGTACTTAATTGTAATTACAGACTGGAATATCCCCATCTGGAGCTCCAAGTTGTCATTATTCTAGTATCCTTGCAAGCTAGTTTTAAATAAAGAAAAATAGTATCTGAACTAAAATATTTGATGCCAGTTCACAGACTGTTTTCAAGTGTGAACTCTGCAACAAGAGCAGTGCTTGCTGCAGGGACACAGCTGGAATCTCTCTGAAGCAGCAGCTACAGTGCAGCTGACCAGAGGGCTCTGCAGAGTAGCCAAAGAAGTTCCTGCAGTGGCCTGCTACCCATCGTGTCCTTGGGTAGCTGCAAGGGCTGTGGGTAGAGCTTTGCAGTGTGTAGCATGCACACCTGGTGCTCCAAAGCTCCTTGGAGCTGCTGTGACATAGATAACGACACAGTTTTCAGATACTGCCTGAAATGATATTTCTGATTGATGGTACCCTAGAGATTGAGAGAAAATCAATGTGCAAAGGGAGAAATGCTTTAAAATAGCTTTTTTTTTTTTTGGTGTTTGATCCATGTCATGTATGTAACAAAATGTCCTGACGATAATCTGAGCAGTAGTTGAGGTGGATGCTCCCCTGCACAACAAAATCTACTCACTCTGGAGGGATTGTATGTAAAACTTGCCTCTTGAGTGCAGATGAATTGTCTTTGAATGTGGATGGTGGTATCTCCAGACATGGTCTGTGCCAGGTATTTTTAAGAAGGCAATTAACTCTAATTTTTGTCATGTTTTGAAGGCAAATTTGTTGTGGACGTCAGAAGCTACTGGGTTAATACTTTATGCACTTACAGTGGATTCAGTTGACTCAAGACAAGATGCTTCAGTGTGACATGATGGTTTGAAACCAAGCTGTCAACGTACACTATAAATATCCCATCATCTTGCAGTTGAGAAGCATTTGGCACAAAATTCTGAAAGCAGTGATCTCTGTCAGCTGGGATGGATGATTCTTCACAGCTGTATTCATATGCTCGGTCCCGTGCCCTGCCACCACCTCCTCCTGGTATTAGGCAGGTTGAGCGTGAGCAACAGTCAGGCTGAGCAAAGGGCTGACATATCCCTTGAGATCTTGGTGTGGGAAGTCTCTCCTCAAAAGAGTAAAAAAAAAAAAAAAAGGAAGTTTGAATTCTGTTTACTGCAGCTGCTGGAAGCGGATTGAACAACTGCTTATTTGGAGTTCTGGAGGATTGCTGGTTATGTCTGCACATCTGGCATCCTTAGTGTCCTGGGGGGATCCTATGAGTCTCTCTGATAGCTTTGTGTTGACACTGCTAAGACACTATTTGCTGGGCAAGACTAATTTAGGAGTGGATGGAGCTGGCACAGTGTATGGGATGGGGAGAAAATTTACAGTAATTCAAAGATACTGTACAGGGTAGTCCCTGTTCTCTTTAATCTCCAGCTGCAACGTGGAGGCTTATTTCCTTGAAGGATGTGTCTCAAGCTTAATGTGATCAGTGTGGTTTAGAGCTGGAATGGATGAGCCTTAAAATAAACTGTAGTTCAGTGGCACTGCAGCAGAGCACAAGAGGACACATACCTGGAGATAGTGCTGCTTTCTAACCTGCCAGTAGTAACCCAAAGACCCTTCTCTCCTACTAAGTACAGGCCATTGAGCAGAGGCTGAAACAGTGAGAAAATTTGGAATGACCATCAACTGTTACCTCCCAACCAGCATGGTTTGGTTGGGTTTTTTTAACCTGCTAAGCAAGGTGATGTTCCCAAGTTTGACCCTGAACTATCGTATACTTGTATAAATTCTCAAAGTGGCTTCTGGCACCACTTTTTAAGCCAGCCTTTTTGATTTTTGGGGTGACTCCCTGAGTAGTGAGTGTGGTGTAACACTTCATTACCCCATTTTGCTCTTTAAGGTGTTAGTCACTAAAGATGTCTGCTTCCTTGACACCCTATTTTTTTGTATCTGTCTCTTTCCATAGTGTACAGACGTGTCCAATCAGCTAGCAATGGTTCCTGGAGAAAGAATTGCTTCCATAGCTCTTTGTGAAGGCTGATGTGTTGTGGTGTTTGTGACTCAAACTGTTCTACCACCAAGTTTCTTCTCACTTGTAAGCAGATGAGAATGCTATAGTGGAATAGCTTGAATGGGATTTTGTTTCTCAGACAGGAGGTCAGGCCTGTTGGTAGTATCCTGAGTTAGCTTGGTGCAGCTGCAGTGCATGTCCAGAGTTTAGTAGGTTTGCTGTGTCACTCAGTTGTGCCTCTGTTGTAATAGACAGCTGCTGCTCCCTGAATTGTTTCTTTCAGCAAATTCTGAATAAATGAGGCTAATTTTTGGCTGTAGTCCAGGGAACAGTAACAGTGGGTCAATGTTTGTAGTGGGGTACTGTGGTCTAGTGGACTTCTCACTGGCAAATCTTTTATTTCCTTTCCACCAAAGGTGTGTTGGTGTGTTGGTTTGGTGTGTTTTGTTTTGGTTTTTTTNCTTTCCTTTCCACCTAAGGTGTGTTGGTTTGGTGTGTTTTGTTTTCTTTTTCTTAGGCCTCAAAGACTTTTTGCTACTCTGCAGATGCTCTGCACCTCTTTAAAATGAAGTACCCTTTCCCTGAGTTAAGTGCATTTCTCAACCCCAAACACCCATTTGATCCTTCCCCTTTCCTAACTGTTCCACATGTATTTTATTTTGTACTTCTGTGGCTAGCAAGAAGCTGTTATCTGTTCTAGCAGTTGCAAAGCAAATGGATTATTGTATCTGGTGAGTATGTCTGCAGACTCTGTTGTTGCCTTCAGCACTGAGACTGAGTAGGAGGATGGACTGAGGGATGAAATAACTACTTTTTTCCTAGAAGGCCATAATTTGAAAACACCCCAATCTGAAGAGAGATATTTATGTATCATTAGAGCAACTCAAAAGCTAGTCCGAATGCATCCACTTCTACTTGGAAGTGATGAGGGGGTATTATCTTGCTTCTCTGGAGAAGGTGATCTGGACACCTTTAGCTCAAAGCCTGCTATCATATTTTTTTCCTTACTTCCCACTCTTCTGAATATAGATTTTCTTCCTTTATCCTGGCAAACTGCACGTGGCTGTAAAATGACCTTGAAGAATGTCATTAATATAGATTTAAACTCTGATCATGAGAGTTTGGAGTGTTTTAGCTCTTAGCACAAGGATGAAGTCTTATCCTTGTAACCTTTACATAATACTGAGTATAACAGTTTCTGTCTGCATCAAGTTCATAAGTTTAGTTCATTCCTGTGTTCTAGGCTATATAACTTTCCCAATAACTGAGCTTTTACACTCGCAAAGATCCCTCTAAAATTCATCTTGGTACCATTCATGTGTCAGCCCGTAGTTTGTCCATTCCCATGCTCTTTCTCCAATCTGAAACAGCACATGTCCATGATGCTATCACAAAGGAAGCCCTGCTAGTATTAAAAAAAAAACCCAAACTACCTATTAAAAACCCAACAACAAAAAAACCCCACTCAAACCACCAACCAACCAACCCCAAAGACACGATGTCCATGCAGCCACTTCAGGACATTGCATATTGAGTAGAAGATATATGTGTTCCTGCCAACTGTTGATCCAACATAGCTTGGTGTGTTTCTGCATAATTTCATGGACAGCAGCATTTAGCATCCAAGCTCTTTATATTTACTCTGCTAAAAGGTCTGCCTACTGATAGGGAGAGTCCAAACCAGTTTGCAATCTATTAGTGAAAAGCTTGAGGAATCCTCTCCTTTAGGTGGTTGGTATGGGGGAAAAAGGCCAGAACTGATGCCCTGCCAGCCCCAAGACAGAAAATAACATTCCCTCTAGAAACAGTCTGAACTCATCAAAGAAAAGCTACCTCTTGTTGGAGCACCTTGTAACCACTGAGGACTCAGCAGACACAGGGCTGGAAGAAGCTGCCAGGAGCCTCAACTTGTGAAGGGGATTTTGTTGATGAGTAATTGCATGAAACAAAACACCTCCATCACCAAAGTCCCCTTGTTTTGGATTCCTGAGGCCTCTGTTGTGTAATTTATTTCAAGGTCACTTGCTGGAAAATGATGTTGAAACCTGTGGAGGCGAAGCAGGAGTAGCTGTTACAGAAGATTGTAGCCTCTGGCTGTGTTCTCTGTATCCTATAGGAAACAGTGGTGATAGAGTTATTGTTGCCCTATGCAGAGGGCTCAGGCTGGGAGCAGGAACTCACTTGTTCTGCCAGTATATAACTGCCAAGAGGAAAGTGTGGGACTTGGGGAGGACCTCTGTGCTCTGGAGGGAAAGGGGTTAAGCAAGTGAAGTCAGGGGATTATATAGAGGAGTAAGTTTACTCCTTCTTCCTGGCTGTGAGGCTTTAGAATATAACTTTTTTTATTTGATGCTTGTATTCTCGTGTCACTTGTTCTTGTTTGGAATTTGGCTGACCTTCAGGGCAATCTCTTCTCTCAGATGCTGTTCTTTGTACTGGTCATTGTGTATTTGACCAACTATTTGGACACATAAGTGTGGCTTCCTTGCATTGTCCTCAGGCTCTCTTCTCACAAGGTATTTTCACCTCTCCCAGTGTTGGTCCCGGAATGTTTGGCCGCTCGGATTCCTCACCCAGGAGACTGCTGGCTGCCCTGCAATGACAAGGTTTGAAACCTTGGTCATAGCCAGCCTTATTGATTTCATAGTCAGCTGTATCAGTTATTTGTTACTGGGTGTCATTAATAATTTGTCAGCTCCCATAGCCCCTTCCTTGGCACCCCACACACACTCACTGCAGCCTTGGTTGATCTTCCCTTTGGTGGGAACAAACTGATGCTACTGAAATCTCCAGTATCTGTTAGGACTTCCCCACATGTTTTGATTTACTTTTTTTTTTAAGCTACAAGTTGTTTCACTTGTAAACTTTTTTCATTCATTTCCTACTTATTTGAATTTTCTTACTGCAGCAGGCTGCCACCTTTAAATGATTTTTTGTATTTTTTTTTTACATTTTAGATGCCCTCAAGTACAATTGACTATATTTCCAAGCAAAATATTTTGAGAATTCAATCAGAACTGATTCAGTGTGGCCTGAGCTGCCAGTCTCTTGTGAAATGGTTGGTGTGGGTATGAAAAGATCACATTAATCTGAAACATTAAGAAAACAAATACTGTAAACTAGGTTGTTGGGGTAGTTTGTCTGGTAAATGAGGTGTATGCAGTGCTCTGGCTTTCCCAGACAGCTCTTGCAGCTGTGCAGCTCCTTGGTGATTGTGTTCAGTCCCTTCTGTGTGAGGTCAGTGCACGTCACCCATCATGGTGAAGGAGCCCAAGCTGGAATTTGGCATGACATACTGGCTGGCTTGGGCTGGAGGATTTGCAGGAAGTGTGTGAAGTATGAGCTGGTTCTGCTTACCAATGTTAATGCCAGTGGGGTTTAAAAGAATGGAGGGAGTGGCTTCAGGGAGCTGTTAATTTGATGTATATATTTGATTCTGTTCAAGACTTTGATCATCAAGGTGGTTGTCTTAAAGCAATGTGGTGAGTATGCACTTAATAGAAAATAGTGGCACTATACTACTGTTCCTTCTGGGGAAGAAGGAGCAGAGAAAGGAGAGACAAAGTATAGCTCCTTTATGCTAGTCAGTGCAGAATTACTGCAGCAAGGAGATGGAAGAGCATGTGCAGGCAGATTAGCAGCCAGAGTATTAAAACAAGATAATGTGAAGTACTCCATGCCTTTCATTTGACTGTGACAGTCTGTTGTTCACCTTGCACTTGGCAGAATCAGAGGAGGAGAAAATAACTAGTTCTGGGAATGGCTTGGGGAAAACCAGTTAAAATGTCTTTGCTTTCCCTCAGATTCTCTGCTGGAGCAAACAGGTACAGTTGTGTGCAGATACTGATTTTGATAAGAGGATGCTGGGTGCAAAAGGTGGATTGTTCTCCTGATAGCTCAGTCTCTTCAGGGATGAAATGTTAATGGCACAGCTTGATTGTGACTCGCAGCATGGTGCTTCAGCTGTCCCTCACGATCTTGAGCATCTTCAGCTGCTGTATTTTTAGAGTTGCTGTGCAAAGAAGATTAGCAAAGGACTTAAAATCTGTTTTACACATGGAATATTTCCATATTTGAAAAAAAAAAAAACACAACAAAATTAGGTGGTGGGTTTGGGCTGTTCTAGCTATGCCACCAGGGCTCTGCATGGGTATGCATATGGGTGTCTCTGCCCGACATTTCCTTATTCTCCAGGTCTTGTTTAGATGACTGAAATAGTGAATGTGCTGTCAGTAGTGGTCCTGATCTTGGTTTTTGCTGCTTTTAATGGCAGTTTATTAGGAAGCCTGTCTCCAGCTGGGTTGAGCATGTACTTGGTGGAGAAAGAACTGGCTGTGCGCTGAAATCCAGTGGCTGTATCTTCAGCTTGGAGCTGGAGTCACTTGGATGCAGCAGCAGCGTGTGGGGCTTTGGACTGGCTGTTGTGGTCTTTTCAGTGGTGAGGAGGCACTTCCCTCTCAGTGCTCCCAGTGAAGCTGTTGAGGCTGTTGGAGGATATCTGTGATTTGATCATTTGCTGTCCTAGTTGAACAGCTCTTGTCTTTCTGCAAACACCCTCTGAAATGCTCCTGGCACAGCTGCAGCCCTGAAAGAGCAGAGGAAGAGAATCAGAGACCACTGTATTTATGATTTCTTCTAGTCCAGCTGCTTTGCACTCCTTTAAATTTAAGGAGGTTGTTTTTTCATCCAGGACAAGAAATCCTTGGCCAACCCTAATCCTGACCCAGAAAAGCGGATGGTGTTGGCTTAACCTTCACTTGCCCCTTAGCTCTTCATGGAGCCTGGAGCAGTGTTACCTGCTAGTCCAGGGCCGTGAGCTGACACCATGGGGACTGTGCCTGAATTCAAGGGGCACAGTGTCACAGAGCTGGGGTTGAGAAGGGCCTGGCACTCCTGGCAGGCAGATGCCTGCGGGTGCTCAAGCAAGCACCTGATTTGCTGTCAAGCATTTGGACAATCCTAGTACCATTCTCATGACATTTTTCTGGCACTTAAGGTGATGTCTAGCCTCCATGTTAGCTGCTGCCCAAAGTCATGGGATTAACTGGGGCAGCCTTCTCTTAGGGTAGGGTTATCAGTTACATATTTAAAGTGTGTTAAGGGCACGTGCAAGGAGTGGTGTGGGACAAACTACTGAAAAACAGTTGCTAAATATACTGGTATTCCAGTGACCTACAAAGATGTTCACAGATTTCTTGGACTGAACACTTGAGTTTCTCATAAGATTGGATGGCCTGGAGAGAGCCTTGCTTCTGTGTGCTAGAATAGAAGAGATTAGCAAGGGGGCAGAAGGTAAAGGCTGTGACCTCAAGGTAGCACTAGATGGTGGCCTGGTGTCTGAAGGATTGGGAGAGGGCAGGTGGAGGAACAAGTAGGAAGTATTAACTTTGCCTGAGAAGATTAATGTGCTGGCAGCTGCAGATACCAAATTACAAATAAGAAGAGATGTGACCATTGAAGAAAGCTTGGTATAGTGGGAGTAGAGAGTAGGAAGCATCCTGCAGCAGTGCCTGACAACTGTCTGTGAATTTCTGTTGTAACATGAAGCTTCTGAAAGCAACTTTTCTTGTGTGGGCCCAGGTGGATTGGTGTTGGAAACAGTCACTCAGGAAGGGAAGTTTTGTATTTATCTGCAATGTTTCATTTTTTTCTTGTGACCAAGAGAGAAAAAGCACAGGTAAGAGACCTCACAGATGGGAAAACTTCTCCAAGAACTGTGTCAGAACAAGCAGAAGGTCACTCAGTGGCTTGAAGAGGATGATTTAGAGCACTGTGAACTTTGCTTCTGGCCAGAACTCCAGCCAGTAGTCTGCTTGTACTTTTCTCCCGATACTGGAGCAACATGATAATCTGAAATAACTTCTATTCCGCTCAGAGGCCTAGGAGCAGGAGATATGGAATGTGTCCTCAAGTGCCTGAGCTATTTTAAGAGTGGGTATTACAGCACCAGGGTACATGAATACATACAGGGGCAACCAGCCTTCAAACTGCTGTGGCACAGAGAATGCAGCCACAGCCACCCTGAGCGTGCCCACAGCGCTGTGTGTGTGCTGACAGCTGATGTCGATGGCTATCACAGTAGTATCTTTCTGTTGTGGTAAATATAAATACTTGTGCTGTGTAAAATGGTTGTGTCTTATGAGAGAGGGGAAGATGGCAGCAGTTCACAGAGGTTAGACTTGGCTGTGGAATGCTAGCAAAACAAATTAAAATCTTGTGACCAAAGCAGTGTAGCAGAGTGTGCAATGGAAAGAGAGCGCGGGTTCTCCTGTCACAGCTGCAGCTGAATCCTGGGCTTCTTAAACAGCTTGTGCTAGTGTTGCTTCAGTTACATATTTGCAATAGCATCACAAGATGCAAGAGGTTTTCAGAAACCCAAGGAAAACATTCCATCCTGCAAAGGCATTGGAGTATAATGAGCGATGGATAATTTAGTGAAACAGGAGCAACAGTAGGTGGCTTTTATGCATGTTAACTTTGCTGCAAGTATCCTGGAAACCTGGGTTTTGCCAACACTGATAAAGAAGTTTTGGATAAGGGGCTTTTCAGAGGTCTGTGGGCTACTGAAAACTAGGAAGATTCAGAATTGGGGCAAAATTGTTTGAGAAATGGATAAATCGCGGCAAAGTGAGCAGCCAGTCATTGGTGGTCTTACCCTGGGCAGTCTGAGACAGTTAGTTTGGCACATCACACTTAAAAGGCATGGGAGTATTGAATACTTTAAAATAGCTTCTTCATACAGGCAATATCTCTGACCTGAGTTTTATTGCCTCTGGGTCAACTGTCTAGCTAGCAGAAATCAGCAGAGCTGTGCTTACTTTTCCTAACTAAAGATTTAGGTGCATCATGCTCAATTTATTGAGTCCCTTCCCAGTACACTTCAATAACAAGCTTTTGTTTCCACTTCATCTTGGAAAGAAAAGTTATATGAAGTCATTCTTAGCTTGATGACTGACATGAAGGGATGCCAGCTCTGTTCATAACTCTTTTGCTTTAACTTTAGCCCCTGAGCTGGCTCTCCTTTCCTCAGAGGTGAAGAGCATCTGTTTTGTCAAACCCTTGCTGTAAGTGAACTAATTCAGAAGGTTGATCCCAGCTAGAAGCTGAAGCTTGGTTTTGTTTTCACTTCCAGGCATACGAGAAGCGCTTTCCTACATGCCCAGAGATCCCAGTTTTCCTGGGGAGTGAAATCCTGCATGAATCCAGGAGTGATGATGGAGCTATACATATCATTGAACGGAGCTGCAAACTGAATGTGGATGCTCCTAGGCTGCTAAAGAAGGCAAGTGGAAGGTGGAAACAGGCTTTGCTGGCTGGATGAGACTAATAAAATCTCCTAAAGTTACATTTTTCCCTCTCTTTTTGTTCTTCATCCTTCTCAGATTGCAGGGGTAGAGTATGTTTTCTTCATCCAGAAAAACACAGTGAACTGGAAAGAGCGAACTCTCCGTATTGAAGCCCACAATGAGACCTTTGCCAACCGTGTTGTTGTCCTCGAGACTTGTAGCTACTCAGTAAGTGCTTTGCTCCTATCTGTCCCTCAAGGAGGTGTTGAAAATCCTGTGCTAATACACAGGATGAAGTTACTTGGATGAATTTGAACATCAGACCATAGTGTACTAAGATTAGATACTCTTGGACTGGAAGGCTGTTGGGCCCTTGTGTGGGTTTTTCCAGGGATTAAACTTTTTTGGGTTGGTTGTGATTCTTTGGAGTGCTGGGGTGAGAGTAGATAACACAGATGGTGTTCCAGAGTTTGCATTCCCTGAGTTTTCTTTTTGGTAGAAATTCAAGTTAATAAAATTATCTGGAGCTTTATATCTAAATATTTAGAAGGAAACAATATTTATTAGGATGAGGGCCAGGGGAAATTCTGCAAATAATTTTCCCCAGAGATAAGTTAAATTTTTAGCCACCTAGTCATGATCTTCATGCTTAAACGATTTGGAGAAAGGCCTTGAACCTTATTTGTGACCTGGGGTGTCTCACTTTGTGGTTTATCTTCAGGAGCAGCATGCCATTTTATTGTAATCGTGCTATTAGGGCTCAGTCACCATTAAATAGCTTTGTCTGTTCCTGGAAGCAATCAGATACTTCAGTTTGTTCCCTAAACAAAAGTCCAGATCCTGTTACTTACCTGCCCTTTTGGCAACTGTACAGCAGCTGAGCTTCTTGGGAGTAAACTGCAAGCGGCTTCTCCTTCAAGCAAGACAAAGAGTTGAAAAGCTATTAACATTTTGTGTGGTGAGAGGATTTCCTGAGCCAGAGATCACTTGGTGGCTACATGGGGCTTCCAAAAAACGACAGCAAATCAAACTTCCATCATTGTGAAAGGTGCTGACAATCCTGAAATACTCACAGGTCAACTCTGGGATCGCTCAGACACTGTTGCACTTGCTGATTCTTTTTTTTTTTTGGCTGTGTTGACTCCAGCTTGCATCCTTCAGAAGGAAACATCAGCAGCTGGGCTTTGAAGGGAGTGATCTTCCTGGAACAGGGTGGGAGCGAGCTGTCTGCATCCTCAAGATGGTTCCCTGCTCTATTTTTACCAGTTCCCTTTTCCCTGCCAGAGTGTACCGGAAAGAAGTTTATTCGCACCTTTCCTTTTCTGCAGTGTTCTCTGAAGCAACTTGGAGAAATATGATCCTGCTCCTGCAGTTACTTAATATCTCCCCAGGGGAATTTGTGTCCTTTGGAGAGCTCCTGTCGTTGTGTGTCACTCCACTCTGCTGTCTTTCATGTCAGTTTGTGAACAGCAGCACCTACAAAAAAATAAAAGGCAGAGCCCTCTCCAGAAAACAGTTAAGCTTAAAAGAATGCTTCTCTCTTGTATACAGTAACTAAGGGAAAATGGCTAGAAAGGAAAGGTGGGTGAAAACTGACAGTGGGGAAAAACACTCCACTCTGCTGTCTTCTGTGTTTTAGGGGGAAGATGGTATTCAGTAGGTGTTTCCTATGCAAAATAGAAAAAAACCCTATTTTGTGTTCAAAATCTGCAGCAAAGGAAAAACTGTTTATTAATTGCAGGCTCTGAGAGGCCATCACTGCCTCTCTGCAAGGAGATTTTGACACAATGGTTTCAAGTGGGCAGTCTCACTACTATTTTAGTGCAATTTCTGCTTTGAATATTACCATTCAGTTGTGCTGGGGCAGAGAGAGGTTTTAATCTTGATTCCCTTGGGCGTGTGAAGAATGCTGGGTTAACCACAAATGTCCATGTGTCTGTTTCATGATGTGCTAAGATTACTCTGGGAGACTTAAATCAGACTGTTAAATATGGGTCTGTGGTACCTCATAGAGAGCCTCATCTGCCTTCTCACTCTGTAGCTCTGGAGATTCAACAACCAGATTGGTACCAGGGGAACACCCTGCCACAGTATGGACTATCTGCTGCTGTCCAACCCTGTGTGTATCTTTGGGCTTAGGTTCACCCTGAGAATGAAGAGTGGACTTGCTTTGAACAATCTGCATCTCTTGACATCAAGTCATTTTTTGGCTTTGAAAGTACAGTGGAAAAAATTGCCATGAAGCAATACACCTCGAACATCAAGCGGGTAAGTTTGAACTGTAAAAAAAATAAAAAAGAAAAATAAAATAATCCAGTATCTGCTCTGAGTGCTGCATTTTTCTTTTATTTTTTATCTTTGTAAAATACACCCACTGTAGTTTTACACCCCTGCATGTGTCTCTGAAATCCCATAGTAGGAGAAATGAAGAAAAAGCCTGTATGCAATAAGCAAAACCGATCTGCTCCCTGGAATGTGTCTGTGCAGAAGAAGGAGCAGGCTGTGCCAGAGGAGGTTTGCAGTGGATGCTGTGGGTACCAGGCTCCTCAGACACTGAGGATACTGTTCTCATGCTGAAAGAGAAATCAGCTCAGTCTCCCCAGTAGCTTGGGCAAGGGCACTTTTTTTTGGTGGCCTTTTTTCTTCTGGGCTGTGGAGGAACCATAGTACAGCTAACAATGGTTTGGGAGCAGAAGAATAGATTTAAGTGTTAGAGATGTACTTGCATCCATATCATCAGAATTTGCCTGGACACTATTAGAATTCACCACCTGTATGAAGCTTTCATACTGAATTGTTTCCAAGAGGGTCATGCAGATGGAAGAGATGACTATTCCCCTTCTTTTTATCTCTTAACAGCATTAGTCATCTGACCTGAGGAAAACTCTTTTCCACCTTGCTGATTCTAGGAAGATGGAACTGGTTTTTTCTAAATGTGAGTTTTTTCCCCTTCAGGGCAAGGAAGTGATTGAACACTATCTGAAGGAGTTGATCTCCCAAGGGATCACATTCATCCCCCGCTGGACACCTCCCCCGGCGTGTGGGCAGAAGGATGAGCAAACCCCGGCTGTGGGTTGTGACACTGGTGACATATCGCTGGAGTCTGGGGCTCGTGGAACTACCAAAGAGCAAACTGGCAGCTCCTGCCCCCCAGCAGAAGCTGTCAGCCCTGATGGTATGTACTGTCCTGGCAGGAGCAGCTGCTGGCAATCGAAATGCCTTGAGTAGCACCAACTAATGAGGGTTGGTTTTGGGG
>VXBZ01003348.1:156201-199163 GCA_013399135.1 Heliornis fulica
TGGATTGTGAGTGAAGTAGAGAGAGTGTTTGGGTTTTTTTTCAAGAAAAGCACAAACAATGAAACTGTTTTTTGTTTAGTTTGTTTTTGTAGGGTTTTTTCTCCCCACCAAAAAAAACCTGTGAAAAGCCAAGAAAAGCTCTGCAGGCAGTATGTTTTTGTTTGAGCTTAGAAAAAAAAGCCTTCAGCTAGATCTGATCTTGAAGGTATTTTATACTTTAAATTGGATGACCTTAAAGGTGTGCTGCAACTGAATTGTACTTAAATACTTTGGTTACTTAAAAAAAAATGAATGTTCTTGGATTGGCTTAGATGTTTTTTTCCCCTTATATCAAACACAGACAAACTTGCAGAGTGCTGCCTATTTCTCTCACAAAGTGCCCAAATTGGACTTCATCTCTCAGTGTTCTGATCTAATGATATCTTCTAGACTAAATAAAATTCTTCTATGACAGAAATAGGAGGGGCTTTTTAATTTAGAGCTGTAGTATTAGAAACAGGAGTTGCCATTCCTCAGAAGGAAAGACAACACGTGTTCTGCTGAGTGTAACTAGGGAGAACAGCTTGTAATTCAGAACTGTCAGTGGTTCTGGTCTCACCAGACCTTTTTTGTGTTGGAATATATCTCAAAAAAGGATTGAGATCCACAGAGGAACTGATTAAGAAATGTTCATGTGCTTTGAGAATAATGTAAGAGTGGTGGTAGACCCAATCTTGCAGAAGTGGAGAGGTGCTCTTATTTTTCTGTCTATATTCATGTTTAGGAGGTGATCAACTTCCCTGGGATGGCTCACCCAGCTTGCTAGTTCTGTGGATTCAGTGAGGGCATAGTACTTCTCAAATATAACTTCTGTGTTATCAGTCAGCACCAGCGTGTCCTGTGGGTGTCAGGACTTACTCTGTACTTAATGGTATCTGCTGAAGAAAAATAAAATCCTGTCTGGTGAAGAGCCAGCTTGCAGGTCCTTGTCCTAGCCCTCCTCCTCCTCATGTGCCTACATGCCTCCAGCTGGCCTGTGCTACTCCCCTTTGGGTACCACATTCTCCTTGCATCTGCAGATGCAAGTATCAGATGGTACCTCTGCTTCTACCTCTGAGTGCTGGCAATCTCAAACCTTTGGACCTTTGATCCAAGGGGGGGACTTCAAGCTGGTGGTATGCACAAGGAGTCATCTTCATGACAAAAATCTCCCTTGCTGTCAGACAAGGCATTGTTATTCTCCCTTTCCCTCTGGTGTTCGTAAGCAGAATAACATTCCTGGTTTTGCCTCTTGTCATGGCAGTTGTGTGAGAGATCTTTAGGATGCCAGGGGATTTAAGTGCCCAGACCTTGGAGTGGTTAATGAGATGGATGTCACAGTTCCTGTTTTTTTTGGTGGTGTGTGTTTTGGTTTGTTTGGTTTTTTTTTTACAGCTCCTGCTGATTTAGTTCAGGGTCAAATTAAATATTCTAAGACAGGTGGAGTGATCTACCTTTAGTACCTTACACGCTGTCTGTGTCCTCGTGCACCAACTGCAGTGAGGATATCACTCACCTCCTTCAGGCAGCTAAAACGAGGACTTCAGTGTTCTCCCAGTGTAAACCATACATAACCTGATGCATGGAAATCAATGCATGTCTCCTTTCTGGCTCTGCCAAGTCTCCTCTGAATTGTGCTTTATATTTTCCCCCCTTTTCCTCTAGCTGACAAATTGGACGCTGATTACATTGAGCGATACCTGGGCCAGCTGACACCAATGCAGGAGAGCTGCCTCATCCGCCTTCGCCAGTGGCTTCAAGAAACACACAAAGGCAAGGTGGGTAGGTGAGGCTGAGAGCAGCACCCCTGGGCAAGCCTGAACACAACTGTCCTCATAGCTTGTGTGCCTTCAACCCCACAGTAAAACTCAGGATCACAGACAGTTTGTGTGCATTGAGACTCAGCTGTTGGCAAGGTTAGGGAAAAGGTTCTGGCAGTATCACAGACTGTGTTGCCCTGTTCAGTCCTGTCTGTATTGAAAAGGCCCCTCTGTGATCTCTAAATGTGCTGTGTTTGCTCCCTGCCTAGAGAAGACATTAACCAGGGCTCAGTGGCCCAGCCTGGCCTGTCTCAAGGGGTTGAGTTTCCCAAGACCTGCAGGGTGCAGTGGGAGAAGCGGTTAGCTGCAGTGGTGGTGTGTCCCTGGTCTCCAGGCAGGTGCTGCTCAGCAGAGAGGCAGTTGGTAGCAACCAGCTCTCCTGCAGGCTGTGTAAGCTTGTATGGCCAAGGGCTGAATTCTTTTGAGGAGAATTTATTCTAGCTTTAATCTTCATTATCAAAATCACACAGGAGTTTTGGAGACAGGTGTAGTTCCACCTTACAATGTGACGTATGTTGTCCAAGTTTCCAAAGTAGAGGAGCTGAGAGTACTGGATTGGGGTAAGTACAGCTGGAGGTGGCCAGCTAGTATAGGTGAAAACATGATGAATGATGGAGAATGGACAAACAGCTACCAGAAAAACTGGTCTTCTCTTCAGCCCGTGGATCTGTTGAGGTAGCATATGAAAGTTTCACAGCAGCTGATAAGTTCTAGAGACTAAAGGCTGTTAAATCAAACCCAAAAAACCACAAACACACACCCTAAACATCTACCAAATCCACCCAAGGACACTGTTCTACAGTAGCATCGACTAAAGGTTGTATAACTTGGACCATGCCTAAAAGCACAGTTGCCACTAGATGTGGGTAGAGGCTACAGGAGTGTGTGAGAGAGACTGGACCAAAGGACACCTTGAAGTACTGTCTGAACACCTATCTGCAGGCTCCTAACATGTCACTGATGCTCTGTCCCTGAGTAAACAGCCAGGACTGGTCTCTAACCAGGTAACTGTGAGTGTGAGCCAACTGTGTGAATAACAACGGGTTACCCAACAGTGAATACTGCTTGGGATCTAGGCCTCCCCAATTCCACCTCTTGTCAGGTAAAAGATGCTCAACACAGGCAGACACAGAACAAGGGGGACAGGGATGAGGTCCCAGGTATAGTTATGTTCTGAAATACAGGCCTTGAAGCTTTCCAGGTCTGCAGTGATTTGGGCAGTCAAACCGTGTGGTAGGAGCGATCTCAGCTCTTGGGTGTCCAGCTGAAAATGGGCCCTAAAACAGTGAGACCCTTTCTGTGAGGGTCTTGGGTTGGGGTGGGAGAAGTACACTCTAAGTATTTGCTTGTTTGTGTTCCAGATGGACTGAGAGGAAAGTGAGAAGTCAACACTTGCCTCTTGGGTCCTGGAAACTGTCCCTTCTTATTTTTTTGTCCTCTTCATCCTATTTCAGTCACCATTCTTTCTAATCAGATTTATCACTGCTTTCAAAAATTGAAGTAGTTGGAGAAAGAAACTTCAAATGATGCTAAAATTGCTCCTGATGTTAACAAAGCTTCTCATCAATTTCTCTGCACCATGTACAACAGTGTGTGTAGTTTCACCAGTAAACAGAGCAGCAGGCTGAAATTAAACCTTTATTTTCTTGCTTGTGGGAATTACTGCTTTGGTTGGACAAAGGTGACTGATAGACTCTTTCCACTTGGAGTGGAACAACTCCCCCTCGGATTTCCCTGCCTTTTGGTCCAAAGACAAGTACTGAATTTGCCTCTTACCTTTGGCTACGTACAGTATAAGTTTGAAACACAAAAAGCAGCAAAACCTTCTAACAGCCATCCTCTTTCCTGGTCTTCCAGGAGATCCAAGGGATGTTGGATCTAATGAAAATCCTGTTATCTTTAATCTTGTTACAGTTCTAAATACATCTGATATCCTACTTGGAAATGCTGCCCTCTTCCTTTCTCTGGCATACAGATGCAGTGTTAACAAAGGTTTAGACTATGCTGAACAGTGTGAACCTCCCATCCCTCTTCAGGTGCTGCCAGGCCTGGCTTTAGGCTGCCTGAACTGTTTAATTATGTGTAACCAATTCTTAATATCTCTTGCAGCTTCATACCAGCTTGTGAAAGTGAGATTGCTCCTAGCCTGACACTGCTGGAGGCTTTGCTTTCTTCCCTGCTTTCTGTTTTTGTGAGCACAGCAGGGAACAAACAAAAGAGCTTTGACTCCTGAATATGTGGGGGTTTTGTATTGTAGCAGGGCTCAGATTGCTTGCATTGCACTGAGCACGGTATGGATACTCTGGGGAAGAATATCCCTGCTCAACAGAACCTGAATTTTTAATGCAAACTTGATGCTGCAAATGAGGCTGAATGCTTTGGGGGGGAGTTGGTGTGAAGGGACTGAGAAACACAGTTATTCTGGCAACTAACAGATGTTTAGCCAAATTGGGCACTTCTGTGGAATCTCCCAGGGTTGGCTCATGCTCATTGGTATTACTGGCAAATCTTCTGGTTTTCACCTGAAGGGAATGTGGGAGGTGTGGAAGGAAGGCAGAACAAGCCATCCTACAGACTTGGTTCAGGAAGGCTTTTGTGCCTGTGGTGCTAGAACTGCTGATAGAAAGTGTTGGGAGGAGTGATAGAGGGTATGTTGTAACTGTAGTGGATTTGTCTAGCCAAGAGCTAGTATGACTGATGGGGCAGAAAAGCCTGTGGAAGAACTCTAAAGCTTTCCTGTTCAAACACCACCAGGGGAGCAGAGCCAACAGCAAAGCAGATGGGCCAGCACAAGAGCTGGAGTTGGTGCTGGTGGGTAATCATTCAGAGGCTGCACAGTAACCCCCCAAATAGTTATGGTGTTACTTATGGGTGCTTTCCATCCTCTGCTGATTTGCCCTATGGGGAGGTGAGCTTGCAGCTCTTGCTTTCCTTCAGATTTGGTCTGTCCTTTTGGATAACTAGCTGAGAGAAGCTTTCACTAGTCCTGGGTTTGCTGGGGCAGATCAGTGAAAGGCTTCTGGAGGGGCTGTGCCTGGGTAAATATCAAGCCCCAAAGGGTGTGAATTGGTCACTTCTTTTGTGCCCCTAGCTACCATGGTTAAGGTAGGTGTAGTATTTGTTGTTTTAGCTTTAAGAGATTGTAAAACTCGTGCATGTTCTGCAGTCTTTGTGAAAGAGTGGTACAGGTAACACAGCAGTCCTGATCCTTGGACTTTCTCTTCCCTCAGATCCCCAAAGATGAACATATCCTTCGTTTTCTGCGGGCTCGCGACTTCAACATTGACAAAGCTCGGGAAATGCTCTGTCAGTCACTGTCTTGGCGAAAGCAGTACCAGGTGGATTACATTCTACAGTCATGGAGGCCCCCAGCCCTCCTAGATGAATACTATACTGGAGGATGGCATTACCAGGACAAAGGTTAGAGCCTGCTCCTTATGCTGGTACCACAGCACAGTTGGCAATGAAGTGCCCCTTAAGTAACCTGGGATTTTGGGAGAAAGTTGTATTCCTTTAAACATCAACAAAGCAGCTCAACACCAGCTGTTCTGCTGTAATTGTGGTGTTCTCGCTGCACAGACCAGGTAGTGCAAAGCAGCACTTCATTGGTAGGTTGGCCTGTGGATATGAGGTTTTTTATTTAATGGGCTTTTACAAAAGGCACTGGAGTGATAGCCTGGGAGACTACAGTGCTTCCCTCCTTACACCCTTCTGTTTGTTTTGAAGATGGGCGACCACTCTACATCCTCCGTCTTGGCCAAATGGACACAAAGGGTTTGGTGAAAGCTCTGGGAGAGGAGTCGCTGCTGCGACATGTGAGTTGAGCTCTGTTTCCCTCGGGGTGTGGAGAAGTCTTGGTGATAGTGTAGCAGGGATCTACCTGCCTGACAAAAATAATTCCTGTTTCATGGGTGGCAACTCCAAGTTGACTTTGGCACAGTCAACTTCTCTGTCTTCCTGCAGAGTCAGAAGTGAAGCTTTTGTAATGGCTTACATGGGCCAGGAGGATGTTTTCTGATAACCTGCAGTTCAGCTGTAAGCTTTCCATGGTCCTTTCATGCAGCTCGACTAATAACACTTGATCTTGAGACTCTTAAATTTCATCTTGGAGTTCCAATATCTGTACTTTGTATGGTCAGCACAGCTTACACTAGAGAAGCCTGGTTTTTGTGTTCTGCGTTTTTGTTTTAAAACCTTAAACTCTTATTCTTTGCCTTGCACATGCAATTTCTCAAACAGGTGTAATTTCAGGTTCTGTATTTTATGTAGGAGATCCCACAGGTCTTGGCTTCTCAGTTGTGCTCAGGCTAATCCTAGTCTGTGCTGTCTTTTAATTTCAGGTTCTGTCAATCAACGAGGAAGGGCAAAAGAGATGTGAGGAAAACACCAACGTCTTTGGCCGCCCCATCACGTTAGTAACGTTTCCTTGTCTTTGTACAGAGTTTGAACTGTCGTGGTGAGAAGAACGTTTCTGTGAAGGTGTTAGATGGTGCCCCTAGGGTTAAATGGCAGACAGCAGCATGTCTGTTATGGGCTGTTCCAGGGCTTGGGGTACCATATAAAGTAGCCATAAATTCTGATAAAAAGATGTAAGGAAGGACCAGTACTTGTTTTAATATGAAGCTGTAGAGTTTATGTCCCATTTCAGATGAATATGATCTTGCTGCCTTGACGATCTTAATCCAGATCCTTGAAATTCTGTTTAATACAGAAACCATCTGCCAAGTTCCACTTTTATTTGAAATGTATCACTGAATTATTTTTATCAATAGGCTAAACAGCATTTTGAATGCACTCTCTTTCACACTGACAGCATATGTTCCTGTCTTTGGGGCTGGATGTCTCTTTTACCAAAAAGCTCAACTGCATTCCGTCTGTCTGGAGGTCTACTTTGTGATGGAACTGCTGGTCTCCCTCCTTGGCTTAGCAAGATCTGTACAAGCTATGGTGTTACTGAAATGGCTCTTAAACTGAGCAGCCACTCTGATGGATTTCTGACAGGTCTCCTTCTGTGTGTTTTAGATCCTGGACATGTCTGGTGGATTTGGAAGGGTTAAATATGCGGCACCTCTGGCGGCCTGGAGTTAAGGCCCTGCTTCGGATAATTGAGGTTGTAGAGGACAACTACCCTGAAACTCTGGGGAGACTATTGATAGTGAGAGCACCCAGGGTTTTTCCTGTGCTATGGACTCTGGTGAGTGAAATCTGGGGTGCAGGATTGTAAACACTTTTGCATGTACAAATAGAAAGATCTTCCAGGTGGGTTAAGCTTTTTCATGTTTTTGAAGACTTGGGGAGAAAAAAGCTTCTAGGTAACTTGTATCTGGGTTTGAAGCCATCAGAGCATTGCTACAGAACAAGCTGTAACCTGCCTGTAGCTCACTTGATTCTAGAGGCTGTCATTCTGCCAAGGCAGGGGTATGTTGGACTGTCATTGCAGATCCTTGAGCAGCAGTGGGAGCCCAAACTCAGTGGGGTTTCATGTAGATAGAAAAAGATAAATATTGTTGTCATGCTGGAGGATGCAGCAGAGAAGAGAAACAATAAATATGGTTCTGCCTGGTACCTGCTGATTGTTCTGGCAACGTCAGAACATGCTTGTTAAATTTCTGGATGTTTTTATGTGATGTGGTGACTGCAGACTTTTTTATGTGAAGTAGAAAATGGTGTGAGATGAGGGTTTGGTACCCTTCCCACTTGTTACCCTTTTCTTTGGGGAAGTGCTTCAGAGTTGTGAAGCTCTGCACTGCTGGTCTGCTCTCCTGCTGGTGATGCCTTTGGTCTAGTGCCTAAAGCTGCTGTGTAAGATAGTACAAACATAATTTCCAACTTAGCACAGTGATATTTGTTCTCTGTTGGCTTTTTATTTCAGGTCAGTCCCTTTATTAATGAGAACACAAGGCAGAAGTTCCTCATTTACAGTGGCAACAACTACCAGGGTCCAGGAGGGCTGATAGACTATGTGGACAAAGAGGTGATTCCAGACTTCCTGGGAGGAGACTGCATGGTGAGTGTTACTGCATGGTGAGTGTTCCTGCCTGGTGCACAGGGGCAGTCTGCAATGTGCAAGCTCCTTCAGTTCCCTTCCCAGTGCCTTGGCCTTCCATATGCTTCTGAAAGATGGTCAAAGCTCTGTCCTGGCTGGGATGCCACTGCTCTGTGCAGGTGATATGTGCATGAGGAGTCACCCTGAAGTGGTGGTGCTGCCCTGGAGAGGGTGGGTAGAAGCCAGCTCTCTAAATGGAGCGTAGAAAAACCATTATAGTTCAGGTAAACTTAGTCCCATGGTGAAAACTTACACCAGCTGAGGGTGTCATCTTCTGTGTCTAACAGCCAGAAAGAGTTGGTGGTACAGGTGACTTGTTACTTTGCCACTAGATGAGTGTGAACCCTCCTGTCTGTCTGACTCTTGCAGTGTACTGTCCCAGAGGGTGGGCTTGTTCCCAAGTCGCTTTATCAAACAGATGAAGAGCCAGAGAACTCGGATCACATCCGGTTATGGACAGAAACCATCTATCACTCTGCAAGTGTCCTCAAAGGAGCTCCACATGAGGTATAAACCTTCATAAGGCTGAAGGAGGTGCTGAATTGGTATCAGTGATGTGTTCCTTCTGTTGTGGTGGCTGACTAAAACAACAAAAGGCTCCAATGAGTGAGTGTGAGGTGGTTCGGCAGCAGTGTGCCCTTCTTGGGAAGGCTAAGGCTAGCTAACAGCTGCAGGTGTGGAAGTGAAGAACAGCAATTTGAGAAGCAGTGTCTCTTGTATCTCCTGATCTTCTATAAGGTGCAGTCCCTTCCTCCTCCTCCTTGGGGAAGTAGAGCTGCCTTGGTTTCCCTTCCTTTAGCCTATCCTCCATTCTCACAGAAGTAGCCAGGACCGTAATGGTGGGGATAGGAGGTGTGTACTGGGAATACATGGAGGTCATCACAACAGGGAATGTCTAAAAATGTGTTTGCAGAGTGTATGTGGGGGGCTACACTGAAGACCTGACTTTACCACGTGCTTGTTCTCTTCCATTCTTAGATAGTCGTGGAGATTCTGGAAGGGGAATCCGTCATCACCTGGGACTTTGACATCCTGAAGGGAGATGTGGTGTTCAGCCTCTTCCACTCCAAACGAGCTCCTGAACCAAGTCAGAAAGAAGCCACGGTACCGAGTACCTCTGCTGCTGGGGACAACACGCAGCTAATTGACAAGGCCTGGGTGCTCGGCGTGGATTACAGCCGTGTGGAGTCCCCGCTCGTTTGCCGGGAAGGAGAGAGCATCCAGGTCTGATGTGTTTGGCTCCTGGGACGTTACAGTTGTAGCACACTCCAAAGTGGTCTGTTGGGTGGGAGGATGAGGACTTGATGGAGTGGGAAGTCAAATATTGTTTAGAAATAGTTGTTGTGGTGGTCATTGACTCCCTGAGCAAAAAGGCCGCTACTGCTTTTAGACTGAGCTATTGGAAAGAGATTTTGTAACCCCTGATAAGATGTTAATTGCAAACAACCTTTTTTACACCAGGGTGTGGCTCAGGTGTGTAAAACAAGTGTATGATACGTGTCCCTAAAGTAGTCTGCTCACTGCTTCCTCTTGACTTCGCCATGTTGGCCAGCTGTTTAAGAGGCCTGGCAGTCACTTGATGGCCCCTCTTTCTCTCCAGGGATCCCACGTGACTCGCTGGCCTGGCTTTTACATTCTCCAGTGGAAAATGCACGGCCCTCTGCCCTGTGCAGGCACTAGCCTCCCTCGGGTGGATGATGTCCTCGCCTCCCTGCAAGTTTCCAGCCACAAGTGCAAGCTCATCTACTACTATGAGGTGCTTGCATCCAAGGACTTCAGGTAGGACACTTACTGGGGGCATTTCCTGTGTGATTTGGTGGGGATTAAATGTCCAGATACCAATGAGCTCCTTGGGTGTGTGCTTCACTGATGATGTTGGTGGGCAAACACTTGGTGGCGTTTTGTGCAAATTATCTCCTGTGGTGCTGTAGGGAACAAGAGAGCCTGTGGCTGTGGAATTTGTGCTGTAGTTCTTACAGCTACCTGAAGAGGAGGAGGTTTTTGATTGGGGAGCTTTTCTGGTCTTGGGAATTCTTTTGAGAAGTTACTCTTGGGAGTAACTTAACAAATATCAGCTGGGCTATTCCATACAGATGTCACTTGGCACTAGAGGAGGATGTCAGCTGTGACCTGAGTGCTTCCTGAGTAGGTGAATACCACTACCTTGGCAGGGTTTGTCCAGCCTCCTTTAATGCTAAAAGTACTTTTCAAATTTCTGGGCCATTTGAGTACTTGGTAAGTCCTTGACCTCTCCCCAGGAGCTGGAGAGGGTGGCAGGTAAACCAGACTTGCAGATGGACAGGTGGTGACCTGGAGAACGTGACCTGGCCAGATCCTGTGGAGTCAGAGCAGCAACAGATCCTCACTCAGATCACTCAAACCTGTTCCTGGTTGCTCTACCTGCACAAAAAATGCCTGAGACAGCAGGCAGGGGCAGCTGCAGTGAGCCCAGCCTGCTTTTGGCACGAGGAGCTGATGACCCCAGATGTGCTGGGACTCTGCTAACCCGAGAGCTCCAGCCTGCTGTGTGCCAGTGGCAGCTGCATTCACTGCGCTGCGTGTGGAGGGCGCCTCAGTTCTCAGCTCAGGGGCTGTGAGTGCAGCCCCATAGAGGCTCCAGCTGTGCCCCTCTCCCAGAGTAACTGCAAATGATGACAAGGTATGAGATCTGTAGTAAGAAAAAAGGTGTCTGACAAATTGATTTTTTTTTTACCCAAGACACAAAGGAACACTGAGATTCTTGGAGACAAATTTGAAAATGATGAGAGAAAAACTAAAGCAGTCTTGTAAGCAGCATGGAGTGTGAGCTGATCTGTGGGATGTATAGAGTTACCCATTAGCAGCTGCCTTCCTAACAAATACATCTTTTCTGTCCCATCCCAGGGGATCCATGTCGAGCCTGGAGTCTTGTAACAGCGGCTTTTCCCAGCTGAGTGGAGCCACAACATCTTCCAGCCAGTCCCAGGGCAGCTCCCATCTCTCTAGATAGCGGGACAGAGGATACAGCAGCAAGGAAAAATAGCTCAGGGCTTCCTGGCTGCCCCAGAGCTGCTCTGTGCACCAGACCAAAGAGCCTCCAGGGGCTGAGCCTTGAGGCAGTCGTTGGTGTGACCACAGGCAGCATCCCTTTGCACACAGAGGCTCTGGGAGCTATTTTAAACATTAAGCATTCAAATGGCAGATTTAGAGATTTTTATATCAGATGCCTACTTCTTGGTAGTCTTTTTCACAAACAGTGGTTTTCTGGATGAATGTCAGTTTGCATGTCTCTGTTTTGCTCAAATTCCAAGGGCTCTCTTCCAATCAGTCCTTTTCCTACGTGTGGTAGAGGAGACTGATGTTGCCTTATCTGTTTGATCCGTAGGACTAGATTATTCACGTGTAGCAGAACTAATCTAGTTGTTTTTCTGGGTGCCCAGGGTACCAGTTACACATCAGATGGCAAAGTGGGCATTTCAGTGCAGGGACTGGAAGCAAACTGCACACAAACCTTCATGCAGTTTGGAGGTTTCAGGAATCTGTTCTTCCTCAAACCTAAAATCTCTTCTGATCCAGGAGGATGCTATTAGGAAATGTGTTGGATTTTTTTAACCCACTGAGATTCAAAAGTCAAAATGATTTTTCTAGCAAGTACAGGCAGAGAACCTGCCTCCAGTAAGCAGCATCTTTCTTATAGACTACTTTTCCTTTTTCCTCAGGTTTACAAGCAATAATGGGTAGATCTGCCCCATCTCATCAAAGTGTGGTGGGAACTGAATCAAATTATAAAGGGCTAAGAAAAGCAATATTTTATTTCCTGAAGGCACAAAATTTTATGGCAGTATTATAGAACTTGCATCTTTAAAACATGATCTAACTTGAAAACTTTTTTTTAAAAGCGCATGTATGTATTTAAGCACTTACTGAAATGTATTTATTCAAATACTAGCATATTTTAAATTAATTTTTAACTTATTTATAACGTCAGAAATGACTATTTATTAAATCCAGTCACCTTTTTGGTTTTTTTAATGGGAAAAACTTTGGTTTAGCAAAAAACTGATTGTCTTCAACCCCAAGAAATGTTTTTATTTAGGTTCTGATCTCCTGTGACCGCTGGATGTTCTTGTGTAAAGGGCTGTGCTGTACGCAGCACCTGGGGTAAGGGCTGTGCATCACCTCTTCCTGCAAGGCAAGGTGTGAGTCCAACACTTTCTGGACTCCAGAGGCTTGAGAAGCAAGGATTGGGTTCAGGCCTTGTAAGAAGGTAGTGCATCATCAAAACACACCAAAAATATGGTGCTTGTCCATAATCTCCACTGATTATTCCAGGGAGTAGATGTGTGGCAAAGCCACTAGTGATCCGTTGATCTGGCTGGGTAGTGAAGTTACCCGTGTGCTTGTTGTCTTGGTGGCTACAGAAGGTCTGAGCTTGGAGTGGGAGAAGCACAGGTGGAAGTGTGGTTTCCATGAATCGAGGTCCATCTTTCTCAGTAAAGACTTGGGGTTTTCTGCCCTCTCATCATGTTGTTGTGCTTTGTTGTTTTGATTATTTTTAAGGTCGATGCTCTTAACTGCAGAGACTCCAGCACAGGAGTAAGATGTTTCCTTGTAACCCTGCTTTCTGGAAGCATTGGAATGGGAGAAGAGGCTCAATATTTGAAACAATGGGAGATGATGTTGATTTCTTTATGGAAGTGCTTGGGTGGTCTTTCCTTTAGTATTTTTAAAGGAGCAGAACCAAGGAAACTACTCTCCCACCTTGCTTCTCTCACTGAGAGACCAGAACAGGTGACTGAATTATGCTGGCCTCTGGGAAAGTTCAGATTCAGGGAATTCCCCACTTCTGTGGGCTTCACCATTTCTCAGATGAAACTTGTGTCTTTGGCATCTCAGTGTAATTGGAGTTTGATAGAGGGAGAAGTGCTACCTCTGCTCTCAGAATCGAGAGTTCTGGACTTAACAGTGGGTGTGTATCCCTCGTGGAAATCCCTTTTCCCTGAAACTAATTCTGATGCTAGAAATAGTTTGGAACTGCCAAAGCATCAAGAGCAGACCCAGCCTCGACCAACCTGTATTGTTTCAGGATTTCAGCTTCTTGTGGCTTCTCACATGGTTGCTGCCATCAGGGGCTGTGGCCATCCTCGTTTCCTGTGGCTTGCCCTGAATTCCATTGCACTGGGTGTTTACTGTTAAATGTGACATGTGCTGGTCCTCACACCAGTAGCTGTGGGTGTTTAACCCTTGCCAGTGAGGTACCTGGAACTGGGCAGCCTCTGGCAGGTCTCTGAGCTGGGAAGGGCTGGAGCTGTAGAGCACTCCCTATCGCAGCCCTTGGTTTTCCCCTTGGCCCTGCTCTGCTGCTTGCACTGATTTGAGAAGCAGCTTGTAAGCTCCTGGCAGCTTGAAGCAAAACTTCCCAGGTTGTTCCACTCGCTGGTTTACTTGGCTACAATTCAGATAATCCAATATATATCCAGTATTTCCCCATCCCCTGAATGTTAATGTGGCAGAAAGAAGGCAGCAGCCTGGGTGTTGTGGCTGGTGCTCTGTTCTTTAAACCTGCCTGGACTTACAGGTACAAGAGATGCAGAATTCTTCTAAAACACTTTCTCCTCCCCGACACTCCCCAACAGTATCAGGGCTCTTTGGAAAATAAAACCTGCTGTTTTCTTCACAGCAGCCTCTTGTGAGTTGAGACTTGGGAGTTCTGGCTCCCTGGGAGTCACTAAGCTCCCACATCTTGTCAGCCAGAACCTTGAAAAATGGACCCTGGTTTTGGGTGCTGCAGCACTTGAAGATGCAGCAAGGCCCACGCTGCTCCCTAGTGCCATTGTAACAGCTGTTCTTCAGTGAAGCCACTCAGGCACTGTTCAGGTAACCAGCTGGGCACTTAAACTGGGGCTTTCCCCTCTCTTAAATATTCCATATGCAACACACAACACCTACCTCAGAGCTGTGGCCGCGTTTGACGCAGGATAGATCCGAAGAGCGGACACTGCTGTCGTACCAAGCGCTGCACCGGTGCTGGCAGTTAAACACAGCCCTGTGTGTGAAACCTTTATTCTGGGCAGGTCCTACAGGTTTGCCCCATCCCAACGCTTCCTGGCAGGTAGCAAGGAAGTAGGACTGGGAAAGGCAAGTGTGGAGCACGGCACCAGTGGGCATGCAGCAAAGGCAGATGTCAGGCTAGAGTGGCACAGCTGGAATGCAGTAGTGGAGGTGTTCTGGCTAAATCAGGTTTGAAAAGGGCTTTTTTTTTTTTTTTACCTGTGGTAGAGAGAACAGCTTAGTCTGGGGCAGGGACAGAGGGACTCGCAGGAAGGTGCCCCAGCAGTGCCGGCTGCTTCAGCAATCCTGTGCCAAGGGTTGGGCTGTGAACTTCACATGCTTTTACACAGTCAGCAGGGAGGATCTGGCTGTGTCCTGGTTGTTTCTCCGTGTCCTGTACTGGCTGTGGGGGAAGAGCAATGCTGACTGTCCCCGTGAGGGAATTCCAGGGACTGCAGGCGCTTTGGCAGTGTGGGTACAGGGGCAGAGGTTCTGACACAGCCCTGTTATCAGCTCCCTTTCAGGAACAGGGGGAAAAAAACCCCAAACTTTTATTAAAAACTTCTAAACCCAATTCAGTTCATTCTTCAAAAGATTTTGAAATTTGCCATAATCAATTAATCATAAATCCTTGACAGTTGCAATCCCTGGCAGCACGTGGAGAGCCCAACTGCCCGCTCAGCTGGGGCGGGAAGCTGCTGGCTGTCCATGTGGTTGCTAAAGCCGGCCATGCTAGTCAGAGGAATCCCTCATTTTGAAGGGATCTCTACTGCCTCGCCCCTCTGATAGCCAAAACACTTCTGCTGTGAGCCAAACCATGGCAGAAATGGAACTTTCAGGCCTCAGGATTCTAACAGAGACAAGCGTTTGTCAAGGGTTCCTTCGTGCTCTTGGCTTTAACACCTGCCCAACGTGTCTGTGAGGAGTCTCAGGCCTGATCACTTCTCTCTTGGAAGGCTGAATTGGAATCGTGTGATGCACACTGGCTTTTAACACCACCAACACCCACTTCCATGCTATCAGTTATATATGAGTTAAATGGGCATTAATATTTAACGAGCACTTTCTCTTCCAGCTTTGTTTCTACATATTAAAGATCATGATGATCTCTTTTCTCAGCCAAGAGACCCCCACCCCAACCATTCTTTAAGAGCACCCTAGAAATCAGAGTGCTTCATACTGTGTTACTTGACAACAGATGTACTTAGTTACAGTCATTGTAGGCTCTGGTAGGAGCCACATGTTTCTGTATGTTCAGAATAAAAAAAGCAGCTTTAAGGAACATGTCTCTGTTTGATGTAACTCTTCAAGCTGTGGTAAACTCTGCCTACTACTTGTTAAAGTACCCCCAGAAACAGAGGAAACACTTCCTTGTACTCCTTCTTTTGAACTAAAATGTTCTTTTTTCCCCTGTAGAACCACTGTTTCTGTTTATTTTCATAGTGCAGAGCAGACTGGTACAACACCTCATCCTCCCACACAGGCAAATATTTAAAATATCCCACTGGGTTCCAGCAGGCAACTACACTGACCAGGACAAGGATCACGTCTGCCTTCTGTAACAGGGTGTACACAACTGCCTGAAACTCAAATTCTTATTAATAGATTTTATTAGAGCTTCAAAGAGTCTTCTCTAACCAGTAAAAAAATAGAATCTTCTGTTTACAGGTTGATTGGATGCCAACAGTGGCACAGACATTACAGATCATTTACTTGGAGAGACAGAACCAGAGTGTATAAAACAGGTAACAGGCTCTAACCCCAGGCATGTTCCACGCTGGATTTCCCTCCCGGGGAAGCGAACTCAAACACGTCACTTCTGTAGCGTGTTTGGGGTTAAAATACATTGTGCAAGGCTGTGTCCTAGGAGAAGTCTGTTTTCCAGATGAGAGGCCTTGGAGTGCTTTAAGTCCTTACTGCTGGGGTCCCAAGTCCTTACTGCCTCATCCCAGCTTGCTGCTGGCAGTGGTTCCCTCTGCTGAGGGCAGTGCAGGTTCACTGCAGCTCATTGCGTCGTGCTGCCGCTGTGTATTCCCTTCCCCGGGTGGGAGAGCTTGTCATGGTCCTGTGGTGGCCACCACCACTAGCTGCTGTGAGGCAAGAGAGAATGGAAGAATTAAAATCTTTTATGAAAAGGTTTTTTTATGTACTGTACTACAGCTACGGTGCTCAGCGAGGCTACTCCTAGGAGTAAGGGCTCACTGCAGTGGCTGTAGGCCAGGTGCAGGCTCCATCCTTAAGCCCAGCTCTCAGCCAGAGCCAATGCACCTTGTGCCTTGGAACTACAACTGCTCGGGTGAGAAGGGCCTCCCCGCAGGCTCCTAGGGCCTACGTGCCCAGTGTGCTTCCCTCGAGCAGGGGGGACAACCAGCCCCTTCCTCTCTGGCTCCAGCACTCCCTCACCTACCCCCCGGCCTGTGCCCTGCAGCCCCTCACGGCAGCAGCTACCAGGAGGGCGCCTGGCTGCTGCCTGGGCTGTGCTGGGCACAAGGCCACGTCCTGACGGCTCTCGGGTTACCTGGTGGTTTTACATCCGAACAGCCTCTGTCTGTGTGGAGCAAAATACCTCATCTCTCTCATCCGGGACTCTGGAGCAGCGCCTGGCTTTGGTCCTGGGCATCTTCTGCCTCGCAGGCAACGGATGTGGAGGGATGGCTGGCTTCCCCGTTCATCTCCCTCAGGGGCTGGTAGAAGTAGGGGCTGCTCTCATGGTGCCTCTCTGACCGCACCCTGAGGAACAGGCCTACGTTCCCCGCGACGCTAACCACGAGCAGCAGAGCCAAGATGGAGGTCATGGACACCCAGGTTTTTCTGACAGATACAACAAAAATCCCCATCAGCAACATCTCCACCCACTTTCACACTTCACCAGAGCCCAAATGGCTTCTTGAGGCCTGAACTCCATCCCCACAGGCTGGTGCTTCTGCTCCCAGCTGGGCTGGAAACCCTGTGCCTGCAGAGGCTGCAGCGTCCGTTAGGACTGTCCTCGTCCTTCTGAGCACGAGCTGTCACGGACGGGGCTGTGGCTTGGGTTTATCACCTTGCCCACCGCTTTCCCAGTGTGAGAGCCACAGTGACAGAACACAGATGCTTTGGGTGACACAGCAGCAGGTCTGACGCGCTGGCAGCCCGGAGCTGGAGCGAGCACCTCCATCAGTGAGCTGGCACTGACTCGGGGCAAGGTGTAAGCAAATATGACGGGTATCACACTTACTCTGACAGAGAGAACTTTGCTTTGCTCCTTCCCTTATTCTGGGAAGCCAAACACTGCCCAGCTGAAAGAGAGGGAAGGAAAAGGTGCTTCAGGGGAAAGGTAAGAGGACAGGCAGCTGGAGCTGGTACCTGACCAACCACCGCCCACCAAAGCTGCTTGTCGAGTTCTGGTTGCTTTCTGTTGACCCCCCCACGCCCACTACAGTCACAAGTACCTCGGTGTAACTGGTCCAGTATGGCTGACCCATAGGTGACATTGCAGCTGCCTGTCTCTGGGTCGCAGGGACACGCGTGGTCACATGCACAGGGCTTCTGGCAGTTGGGCCCGTACCAGCCCATGGGACACTCTGAGGAATTGGTTACAGAGAAATCTGTCACAGGCAAAGCCCCACGTGCTCAGAACCCGTCCCATCAGCCGCTGCAGCGCCACCGTCCCCTTTCCTCCTCACCCGCTTCCCCTTTTGGAAGGGCTCAAACCCCTCCTACACCTCGGGGTAGACCTCCCCCTGCCTGGTCTGAGCTACTGCCCTGTAGTGGGCTGAGTGGAGGTGGTGGGGGCAGCACTGGGGGGAGCAACAACTCATGTTTGCAGCCGGTGGGCACTGCAGCTGTGCCAAGCAGTCTGGGGACTGGGTTTGCTGGAGCCTGGCAGCTGTTCTGCCAGCCCTGCTCCCTCCAGCACCCCGAAAGCACCACGCTGCGAGTTACCTGCTGTTGGTTTGCATATGCCAAGGAGAAGATTGTGTGAAGAACTGGGGTGGTTGAGCCTTCCGAGGCTGGCGACAAAGCGGCGCTGCGCTAAGGGATTACACCCACGCTGCCATGAAGTTCCTGTGGCACCAGCACAGGCTGTTCCATCAGCTGCACAGGGAGGTGGGGGCAGGGGGGTGCTCCAGCACTTTGCAAAGCTGGTGTGGTTGCACAACAGAGAACCTCAGCTGGCTGGGGTAGTGCTGCCACGTGCACAGCCAGAGCCCAAAGGCTGCGGGCTGGAATGGCCTTTGGAGCATCCCACAGCCCAGGACTGGGATCATCTATAGCCCTGGGGTTACAGGCAGGGCTGGGGCAATGCCCTCAGGTCAAGAGAATTCATGTCCTACACTCAGGGGCTTGGGACAGCAACACGGGTGGGGCACAGACGATACAGCCATCCCTAAGCTTCTACAGCTGAAGAAAGATCCTCTCTCCTTTCTGCCTCCTCCTTGTTAGCTCACAGGGGCAGGACAGGGGAGCCCATGAGCCAGGAGCAGGCAGGGTCCACTCCAGCTGTGGCATTCAGCCCTTGCTCTGCCTCTGCAGGGTGGCTCAGATGTGACCCAACCTCCTCTCCCCAGCCCAGGCTGTTTCTCAGAGCAGCCCTTACCTTGCTCGCAGCTGGTGCCACGGTACCCGGTGGGGCAGGAACAGGCTCCGCTCACGGGGTCACACGAGCCCCCGTTCTGGCACTGGCATTTCTGGGTGCAAGAGTCCCCATAGAAACCCTGAGCACAAGCTATGGGACAAGCAGAGATGTCATCAGGGTGCTCATCACCCTCAGGCAATCACTCCCACCCCTGCTTACACCCACAGATAGAATCACTGAGGTTGGACAAGACCTCTAAGATCATCAAGTCCAACCAGCAACCCAACACCACCATGCCCACTAAACCATGGCCCCAAGTGCCACCTCTCCACAGTTTCTGAACACCTCCAAGGATGGTGTCTCCACCACCTCTCTGGGCAGCCTGTTCCAACACCTGGCCACTCCTTCAGAAAATAAATTTTCCCTAACACCCAATCTGAACCTCCCCTGGTGCCACTTGAAGCCATTTCCTCTCATCCTATCGCTTGTTACTTGGGAGAAGAAACCAAAACTTGCTGGCACAGAGCACTGATGGCCACTCAAAGAACAGAAGCTGAGTCTGTGCCTTGAACAAGGAGCAAGGGCTTCAAGTGCTTCACACCAAGCCAATCTTAAGCTGCTCAGGCTGCAATTAAACTGGTAGGCACCATGCAGCCCTTCCCTTCACTGTTCCCTCCTGCGGAGCCACCAGCCAGCTGCTGGGGGTGGTTTGTACCATCCTTTTGCCAGGTAGAAACCAGCATTACCTTCACTGCAGCTGCTGCCCGTCCAGCCGGCGTCACACAGGCATCCAGCTGTGCAAACACACACACGAGCATTAATTCCACACAGGAAAACAGAAGAAAGAGCAAGAACTTGGAATCAGGAGCCTCTGCTTCTCGGGGTGTCCTCTTAAATTTCCCCACCTCTGCCAGGGAACCCACAGCCAAGGAGCTCTGAACACACACAGAGGTCAGGGTCACACACAGCAGAACCTCCTGCCAACTGGATTTCAAGAGATTAACCCTGGTCCAGCTGTTAGCAACATCTGCACAAGCTGAGCTCTGCCCAGTCACTTCACTGGTGTGACCTTGATGTGAGCTGAGTCAGGGAGGGAGCAAGGCACCAGAACAGGGTCCAGCGCTGGGGTGCGGTACTGCAGCCCATAGGTTCAAAACAAGCTTACAGGAAAGCAGTAATTGCTCCTGTGTGGAAACCATGAACCAGGAGAGTCAAGTAAAGAAGGAGCAGTAAGGGGAGGAACTCATCTGCTTCACACTGCTCTTCCTGGCAGTAGATTTACCAAACAACCAGGAGTATGATCCCCGGGGAAACTGAGGCACGGACTCAGAAGTCCAGCCCCGTTCCAGGTGTGAGCCCCGGCCTAGCCCTGCTGCCATCTCCTAAAGGACACATGTTCTGGCCCCAGGGTTCAGATGCTGGAGGGAAGAGGCAGAGCAGCTCCACACACAGGAGATAAGGGGGGCTGAGGCGTGTCGCATCAGCTGGCTTCCCATCAGGGCACGGGGCTGGGCACTGCCAGCCCTACAAGGCTGCACTCTGGATGGGGAAACCACTCCCAAGACCACTGCTCTCACAGTGAAGGAATCAGCTACTGCTGGCACCAGTTCACACCCTTCACACCAGGGTGGGAGAGGACTCCGTGGACCAGCCAGGACCCCACAGGCAACACGCCAAGACCACCCCATAGTGCCCAGTGGGCAGGTAAGTGATACTCCCCACGCTCACACCACCCAGGTCCCTGCTGGCACCCCCGAGTTAGAGGTCACTGACTCACCATCAGTGCAGACACCATGCAGGCTGCAGTTGGAAGGGCCACAGTCCAAGATGTCACATGCTGGGCCACTCCAGAAGCCCCCAGTGCAGTGGCACTCCCCTTCCACGCAGTCCCCGTGCCCACTGCAGTCCGCAGGCTCGCAGGCAGGCTCGTGGACACACACGACGGTCGAGATGCTCCGAGGGCAACGCCACATGTTGTCAAAGGAACTAAGGACAGAAGATGGGGCACATAAGGGGTTGCAGGCACTGTGCTGCTCCCAGCCCTACACAAAACCAGTTGATAAAACCCTCAAATTTCCATCCTGATTCACGTCAGCTCACGAGAATAAATGAACAGAGCGAAAATACAAACACTGAACTAGATTTAAGTCAACGTTTTAAGTTGTTATCTCACATTGGTTAGGAGTCATTTCAAACACAGGACTACAGGAAACAACATGCAAGGAAAATATCCCTTTAGCAGTCCCAGCCTCCCAAACTTTGGTGTCCAACACTCCTCTCCTTGAATATTATTTGCTTTGATGTACGGGATGTCACTGCAGGTACAGCAACACTTGGCTTTCAACTGTCAGGCTGAAAAATGAGTTTTAAATCCCTTCATATTTAGAGTCAGAAATGACTAAAAAGCTAAATTTAAAGTAAAATACTGCTTAGGTACCCTGACATGAGGCAGGGCAGGGTCTCAAAGTCAGTGTTTCTCTTGCGTGACCATCAGCTGTTGACTGATCCTAATCCCTGTGAACGTGCAGCTCTGAATCAGCCTTATCGGATTCTCCCATCAGGCAACAGCTTTGCTGCACGTCTGAAAACAGCTAAACTTTAACTGGGAACTCCCAGCAATGCAGCCTGACACCCATGCAGGACTGAGCACGCTAACAGGAGCTGCACGGTCACCTCCGCAGCCCTGGGCTCGTGCCACCAGCACCTACCAGTGCTCTGATGGGTAGCTGGCGAGGGTCCCGTTCAAGACCAGCGTTGCGGAGCCTCCCCCATCCAGGTTGATGGCATTGATGATTCCCTGCTGCTTCAGAAAGTCAGCCATTTCCCAGAGGTTGACCCTGCAGAAGCAAACAGTTGTTTGCTGCTTGTTTGTGTTCTTTGACTTCGATAAACCCGCTAGCCCAGAGCCCGGTGCCTCTCTGAGCAGCTGGGGCAAGCTCCCCATCCCAGGTACAACTGGCTGCCTGGAGCCTCCTCTGCTCTGCCAGGCACCAAAGAGCTGTGCTGCCAGCTGCCCTCTGAGCTCTGCAAGTCTCCATCACAAAACACACCACCAGCAGCTGCAGAGTCCCTCCAGTCCTGGAGACAGGATTTAAAGATGGATCATGCACCTGCCCCGAGGCCTCACCAGAACCCCGGCCTTACCCTCTGGATTCTGTCTGTCCATCCACGTGAACCAAGACCAGCTGCCCCTGACTGTCGTGTCCAACCGCAGTCCGGGCTGATATCACATTGATGAACTTGTCAAAGGTTCCTGTGCAGGGAAGGAAATAATTCCCATGCCAGATGGGGGACAGGGCTGGCTGTTCAGACACAGCTGTCTGCAGAACAGCTCCCAGCAAGGAGCCTGGTGAGAAAGGAGCCCAGGTTCCCCCTGCCCACCCAAGCCCATCCAGGAGTAAGATTTCCAGAAGGACTCTTGCTTTTGTCTGGCACAGGGACAGAGAAGGGGGATTTGCAAGCCCTCAGGTTTAAACTCTGGTTAAGAGGCAGCTGCTTTGAGCTCCTCTGCATGAGTATTCACACCAGCCGACTTCCCACACTGCACTTGCCACAGACCCACGGCACAGGAGCAAGGAACAAATACAGACTTGAGGGAGTAGCAAACTGCAACAAGGTTACATAGTTTCCACTGTTCCTTCCAAGAGCCCCTCAGAAGGACAGTCTGTACGCAGGCTTTATAGTATTTACCTGTGGTTTGGATCTCGTCACACTCAGCCAGTTGGCTCTGGCTGATGTACACTTCTCCATCCCTCAGGAGCCAAACTACACCGCTCACAAGCTGCACAAAAGGGTTGGCTTGATCCAAGACATCTTCTTCAGACAGGTAACTAGGAAGGAGAGAGCAGGAGGGGTTGTTCAGTCACAGAAGTGTGTAAGAAACTCTGTTGCTGCCAGTGTGCTCCAGAGGCAGGGAGAAGGGCAGGAGGTGCCTGAATAAAAGCTAGTTACACCCAGAACTACAGGCCAGGAGGTGTGAAACATCACTTTAACAGCCAGAGTGTAACTGTTCTCCACTGCTCTGCACAAACCCACCATCAACAATGGTCCCAGGCCACTGTGTATTAATCAGTGCCTGCGAACAATGTGGCCGGTGGACCAGAGGCAGAATACGGGCAGAAAGCATCTGGCAGAACATGGGAGCAGAGCCACTGCCAGTACTGGGGGATCTGTGGAAACAGCTGTAACATCTTGCTGTCTGTCAGCTCCCATTCTACAAACCAGCAACACCAACCAGCTTCTGAGAGGGCAAAAAGTGGCAAAAGCAACTGCACCCAGCCAGCCTGCAACTGCGACAAGGTGGGGGGGGAACACTGCTCCCCTCCACCAGGAAAGAGCTCCACCTGCTCTTCCAGACACCCAAACCTTTTGCTGAAGGGTCAGGTAACAAAAGGACTGTTCAGAGACTGTCTGGGACTGAGTGTTGTGTAAGAATATCCCAAGGGATGTTCTTGCACAAGACCCAGGACCCAAGCAATGTTCTTCTCCCCAGAATTAGGGTCCTGAATAACATCTGCTCCAGTTAACCCTGTGCTGATCAGGGTATTGTTGGATGAGGTACCTCCAGAGGTTCCTTTCAAGCCCAGCGTGTCTATACTGCAGCCAGAGCAGCTACATAGTCCACTCTGCTTCTGCTCTGTGGAGAGGACAGAGACCTCTCCCCTTCCTTCCACAATCAAGTGTACCTGCTGCATGTTGGGAAAGGAGACTTGGGAACCTAAGCAGCTAGAGATCATCTGAGTAACTTATCCAGCTTCTCTTCACTCTCAGTTAAAAAGCCAACAGCCAGAGATGGCCATATGCAGACGCTCACTTGGCACTGCGTGCTGCCTGCAGCCAGCCAAGTGCCACCAATGGCTCAGTGGGGTATGGGGTGGCCAGCCCTCAGCATTCCAAACATCCCTGTGACCAGTAGAGGCCAAGGAGGCAGCGCTCAGGCAGTGCACTGTGCCTCAGCAATGCCCACCAGTCCTCAGGAGGAACCCCTAAGTTCTTACCCAAACACCATGGTGCCATCCTTCCGAATGCCAAATTGCGCGTTTTGGAGACCTCCAGAGTTCCTCACCAGCTTCCCATCGCTCACGACGTTCCCAAGGCACTCTCCAGTTCCCATGTTGAAGTACCCACCATTCTGGGCCACCAGACACTTCCTGAGCTTTGCCGTTTCTTCCACGGTGGCTCTGCGCTGAGCCTGGCAGCCTCCCGCGCCGCCCGGCTCCAGCACAGAGAAGGTCCTCAGGGGGTTCCTCACGAAAGTGAAGTGGCCATAGACCGCCCTGTGGTCCTCGCCCCCCGGGGGGATGTAAGAGACAAACGTTCTGGTGGTAGCCACCGGGCCACCCGTCCTGTTGTCGCTCGGCCAAGTTTCGTGGGTGACGTTGCCGTATTTGAGGGGCTGACAGTCCCTGACGTGCCGGTGGTGGTGGCGAGGGCCATGCTGGGAGGGGAAATAGGGCTGCAGCAGTGGGTCGCCGGGAGGGCTCCTGCAATGAAACGATCCGGTTGCCCCGGGGCTGCCCCGGTCTCCGCAGTGGGACAGGAGCTACTCGGCTCGGGGCGGGAAAGGCCTCACCGATACCCCGGGACCGCTGCTCCCTGGCCCCGGGGAGCCACCGGTAAGCGCTGGAACCCACCCTGGCTCAAAGGGAGCTGTCCCGCTCCGTACCTGCCCCACCGAGCCGACCCCGCGGCACCGGCTCGGCAGCGCCCGTCGGGAACCGGAGCCGAGGCGCTACCGGCCAGCTACGGACCCCCGTNNNNGCCCCGCCGGCCGCCGCCGCTGCCCGCGGCTCCCACCCGCGGCCCCCGCCGCCCCGGAGGCCGCCATCTTGGCGGGCTCTGCGCAGTGCGCCCTCTGCCGGCCGACGGTGGAGGCGCCCCAGCGCCCGGGGCCGTTTCCCACCCTTCTGTTTCTCACAGAATCCCGATGTTGGAAAGACCGTGGGGATCATCGAGTCCAACCATCCCTGTCCTCTCCGAAACCATCTCCCTGAGCATCTCATCTCCCCATCTGTTCAACACACCCAGGGGTGGGGACTCCACCACCTCCCGGGCAGCCTGTTCCACACCCCAACAGCTCTTTGGGGGAAGAATTTCTCCCTGACATCTCATCTGAACCTGCCCTGGCGAAGCTTGAGGCCATTCCCATTGTCCTGTCACCTGTCACTTGGCACTTCTTGTCCCTCCTCAGGCAGGGGAGGCTGGAGCTGCTGTCATCTGTGCTGAGGGTACGGTTCTCAGAACAGTACACTAAAGCTGCTTTTACTTTCCTAGAATCACAGAATCCCTTGGATTCAAAGAGACCTTTAAGATCATCGAGTCCAAACTCAGCCTGACCCTGGCTAGTCCACCTCTAGACCATGCCCCTCAGCACATCTCTTCTCCTTTTACATCCTTCCAGGCACAGTGACTCTACCACTGCCCTGGGCAGCCTGTTCCNGCGAGAAGGTCTCCCCTCAGCCTCCTGTTCTCCAGACTCAAAACCCCCAAGCTCCCTCAGCTGCTCCTTGTAGGACTTGTGCTCCAGACCCTTCCCCAGCTCCATCACCATTCTCTGGACACACTCCAGCAACATCCTTCCTGGAGTGAGGGGCCCAAACCTGCAACCAGCCCTCGAGGTGCAGCCTCACCAGAGCTGAGGATAATGAGACAATCCCTTCCCTAATCCTGCTGTCCACACTATCCCTCACACAAGCCAGGATGCTGTTGGCCTTCTTGGCCACCTGGGCACACTGCTGGTTTATGTTCAGCCAGCTGCCAAACAACTCCCAAGGTCCTTCTCCAGGGAGGTCTCCAGCCACTCTGCCTCAAGCCTGTAGCACTGCCTGCGGTTACTGTGACCAATATAATTAGAAAGGTGGAAATAAATGTTTTTAGAGTCTTTTGTTTCGATATTAAGCCGTAGCCTGTCTCTCTCTAGTTTCTGTACATGTCTGAATCAGCCTTAACCTCAGGAGTACGTTCTCTGTTCCTGAGGGCTTTTTCTCATCACCATGTCTGGCAGATTCTTCCGTGTGCCTCAGAAAATAAGGTAAATAAGCCTTTATAGCCACCTTTATGGCCAGCTTAATCATTCACAGAGAAGTGTGTTGTGCCTGGTGGTTATCCCCCAGCCTGGCCCTGTCATTGCTGCCCTTTTCTCAGTGAGATCCTGATGGATAGGAACTTAATTGAGGTTTTTAACATTTCAGTTAAAGGTAGCTAAATTTGGTCACTGTGACACAAGGGGTGGGTAACATGTACATATAATATGTAATCTTGCCCATGGTAATGTTTTGGTGAAAGTTTTGGCTTTCCTCCAAACAAAATACTGACAACACAAGCAACTAGGACTGGAATGTTTGTCTCTTTTTCCAGGTGGGGAGAAGTAAGGACAATGGGGTAGGATGATGATATATATTCCGTCAGCTCTAGCATTTCTTAACTGTAATGTCAGTGGCTTGGATTCTGTGATACAACTTGGTTAACAGGAAGAAAACCCTGGTAGAGCCTGCTTTGCAAATCAGGGAAATTTCTCTTTCCAGAAATGTCCAAGTTAAATACATCATTAAAACCAGCAAATCCTCCATTCATGTATCTGCCTATGAGGTAAATTCTTTTGGTCTTATCAGGAACCGTACACCATACACATAATTCTCAGCAAATACGTTTCTAATCTCTGTAGTTTTATTTCTAATGTAAGGACTACACTTTGTTAGCAGGGAGCCTACTTCCTTATCGCATGGTCTTTAGAGGAACGTTGCAGAGAGCAAGCACATTCATTTTGCACCCTGCCATAGCTTCGTTGTAAAACACAGTTTTGTAGCTGCCTCTAGTGACCGCCGTTTCCACCCCAACCGGTGTCTGAGGCGATGTAATCCGGACCTCTCCGGGACCTCTCCGCTCCCTTGTCCCGCTCCTGCCGCCTCATCACCGCCGGGCGAGCCCCGGTCCGCTCAGAGCTCGGCGCCGCCAGGTGGCGCCCTTGGCGCGGCTGGCGCGCCAAGATGGCGGCGGGCGGCGGGATGCTGGTGGCGGTGATCTCGGTGCTGGCGGTGGCCTCGGTGCTGGCGCTGCTGTGGCGGCGGCGGCCGGCGGCAGCCGGTGGGGCGGCGCGGGTGTGCGTGGCGGTGCTGGGGGACCTGGGCCGCAGCCCGCGGATGCAGTACCACGCGCTGTCTTTGGCCCGGCACGGACATAGCGTGGAGCTGCTGGGCTACCTCCGTGAGTGAGGGCGGGGGGCTCCTTGCGCCCCACTCCCNCCCCCCCCCCCCCCCCGCCGCCCCGCCGCAGGGGACGGCGCACAGGGGGACCGGCTGGGGAGACGCTGAGGCGGCGGCTGGACCGGGGGCGGGACGGTGTCCGGGGGTCGATCTCTGACGGGTCTCTCCCACCTGGCAGAGAGCAGGCCGCACGGCGACGTGCTGCGGAGCGAGAGGATCCGGCTGGTGCCCGTGGCGGACCTGCGGGGGCTGCGAGGTGGGTGAGGGACGTCTCTGGCTCCGCACCCCGCCGGGCGGCCGCGGCAGGAGGCGGCGGGGGCAGCGAGTCCTCAGGGACGTGGCTGTGGCGGGTGTTTGTGTTCGGTGGCGGGGAAAGGAAAATGGGTTTTACTTGGGAACATAAACCCGAGGGGGGGTTGCCTGGCTGAGGCTGGGAGAAGGGGCTACTCCGGAGCTGCGTTCCTGGGTGATTTAATCGAGGGGACCCTGCTCGGGCTGGGGTTGGACTGGGTGGTCTTTCGAGGTCCCTTCCAGCACCCGTCACCCGGCTGCACATCCTCTGTGCTTCCCCGTGTTACAAGCACATTGGTATGAAGCACAGTGATGCAGTCCCAGTGCGGGCTGAGACAGGGACATGTTTTAATTATTTTTATTTTTTTTTAAGTTGTGTCCGTGTTTATCCATACTCTGGTTTCTTTGTGTACAAACACAGAAGGGGAATTTGTAGGACTGCAAGATGTCTGTCTAAAACCAGGTTTCCATTTGTACACTGTACCGTTATTCTAAACCTTTCTCTGCAGAGGTGGCTGGTTCTGTATGAAGAGGTTTTTTTTCTGGACAGCTGTAATATTCTTACCAGGTTTTCTGTGGTTTTGCAGTTGGCCCAAAGCTTTTCCAGTATGTCATAAAAGTCATTGTGCAGGCAATACAGCTGCTGTACACGATGATGAAGATAGCTCAGCCGTCCTATATTCTTCTTCAGGTATGTTTTGTGTTGGGACTCTTATTAGTAAAAATAAGTAGTGCTACATTAAAGGGCATTTTTAGCAGTCTCAGATATTGTTCAGATTTTTTTTAAGAACTTAACCTGTCCTAACCAACAGTGTAAATCTCTATCAAGCTATTAATTTAGCTCCAAACTTTGATTTTTCTCTTAACAATTAATGTTTGTTCTCCTTGCTCATTATTGAGCTTTTGGACTTCACTGGCTTGGATAGGGTGAAGACCAAATCTTAGAAATGTTTGTGTGTATATTGGAGGGCAATTTTCATCCAGATCCAACTGTAAATTTGAAGTGTCTGCCAGCCTTCATAGGAGACACTGGCATTTCTATAGCTGCTAAACACACAATTGTTTCTGTTTATTAAGATCCTTTAAAGCAAAGTGATTTCAGTTGTTTTCATTTCCTGGTAGTTGCTTAGTTTGTCACTCAATCACAGTCTTGTGTTATTTTTATTTATTTATTGAACAGAATCCTCCAGGCTTACCTGGTATAGCTGTTGCCTGGGTCGCATGTCTTTTCTGGAGAAGCAAACTGATAATTGATTGGCACAACTATGGATATACTATAATGAGTCTGAATCATGGAAAAAATCACCCACTGGTGCAAATTGCAAAATGGTTAGTACACTGGTTTCTTCTGTTGATAACAACACAATTCTACCTTTGCAGAATTCAGAAGAATGGAAATCAGCGGGGAGAATTTAATAAGCAAATGGCTCTTTCTGTGAAGGATTGCTGGATTTTGCTGTGTTTAATTGGTTTCTATTTCAGAAAGCACATTCTGTAAAATGCCCTTGTTAAACACACAGGAAGGCTATTGGTGAAGTAGGCAGGTTGGTTTTATGTGCATATGCAAACTCTGATCTTATTAGATTGACCTTATAGGGCATGGGTTTTTCTTTACTCTCCAATGCTGCTTTACACCCCAGCTCATCTTTAAAGGTCTGTTTCTTTCTGAACCTAATTGGTTACATGTAGATAAAGGCTCTAAAGTGTGGTGTTCTTAGGCCTTGGAGGTAAGGGAGTCATGCTGTGTCCCTTCTCATAAGCTGATACTGCTTCAGTATAATGAGTCAACCAGTAATTGGAAACTAAATTTCAGTTAGTAGGGATAGTTGACTTCCTTGCAGTTTTTCAGTGGCATAGGCACCAGTGGTTACTGTTTGGCTCATGCAATTGCTCACCTGTGGTTTCTAACTAAGATTTAATTTTTGTCAGGTATGAAAAGCTGTTTGGGCGATTGTCTGACTACAACTTGTGTGTCACTAATGCAATGAAAGAAGATCTATGGGTGAACTGCAACATAAAGTAAGCCAGATACCTCTAGCAAATGAGCATGTGTGTGTGAAGTAAAACAAAAAAGCGTATCCCTGATGATTCTGGATTCAGAGGAATCTTACAAATGCAACTTTCCTGAGCCCATCCATGACCACTGAAACAAGTTAGCTCAGTTTTGTAAGGAGTGAGGGCATTCAAAAACCTTTGCTACCCCCCAGAATTAACACCCCAGCTAGAACATGGCAGTCCAGGTGTTAAGGAAATTTTCTACCAAAGTACCTGTGGAATTGGAACGGGCAGACATCACTCTGTTTTTTCAACAGTTAGTATGCTCTGCAAACATTTCTTTTGCAGTCAGAGGGCTTTAAAGCTCTTAGGAATAGTGCTGAAGTAAGTTGAAAAATCAGGACAATTCTGTACAATTTTTACAGTTGCATTACACCCCTTGGGCAGGCATGCAAGAAAGATGTCGTTTATGGTGGGGTTTGAATGTCCACCTTGGGGTGTATCTGCAAACTTCAGGCATGTGGGAAGTTGTAAGAGTCAAAGCATTAGTTCTTTTGCTGTATTGCTTTACTTAATTCCTTTCTGCATGACATTGCTGTAGCCTGTCACTGTACCATATACAGTTTGTTGCATGTATTTTATTTCACTTGTGAACTTATTTCCTTACAGGGCCGTAACGCTGTATGACAAGCCAGCTTCTTATTTTAGGGAAACACCATTAGAACTTCAACATGATTTGTTCATGAGACTTGCTAAAGACTATGAGCCTTTTAAACCACAGAACATGTAAGTGAAGCATGCAGTTACAGTCTTAACTGAATGACATAAAGCTATTGCACTTAGTGGCCAGAAACACAAGTTACTGAACATCAGAGTTGTCCCTGTGTGCTCTTAGCCAGCAGCTGATGCTGTGCCTGTTAGCTTAATTGTCACTGGGAGAGGCCAGAATGGGTGATGTCATTGAATTGTGGTGACATGGTGCTGGGTGTGTGAAATGATAGAAGTGTTTTATTTTTTAAGAAGTTGTCAGAAGTGCTGAGGAAATCTATAATGGTACATCTTTGGGGTGGAACATGGCAGTTGTCTTAGTTCCCATTGAACTCGATGGTGACTGGATGCTTTAATAGCTTCCCCTCCCTGTACTCGCTGTGGAGAGCTTTCAAGGCCTGAGTGTTAAATGTTGCTCTGTCTGTGCACGGGATGTCTCCTATAGTAGATTTAACAGGCACTTGACCAAACTAATGCTTGAAAGAGAAGTGAAAGCCATAATGTACAGGGTTTTCTTTTTGAAGTGTCCTCCACAGAATGTATAAGGTCTGACTTCAGTTGAATAAATGTACTGTTGGTCTCCATGCTGTGTTTGAGACAGAGTATTTGCTCAGCTTGTAAAAGAAAACACTTTGATAGAAGATGGAACCGTGCCTACAGCAGTAGTGTCCCTAGGCTTTTGGTAGCAATAGGAAAGATGAAAACCAGTGTCTCTCATGATCAAGTATCACTGCAGCTCAGTACTGTAACAACTGTGGTTTTTTAGCAGTTGAGCAGCAAATCTGAAACCAAGTGTTTGGAAATTCATGCCAGTTAAGCGTAGTATTTCCTTCTGTGGTTGTTGGCTGTGTTTGTGTAGTCCATACTCAGAAAGTTCTGCTTCCATAGTACAGAGTCTGTTGGTGGGAAGGCTGAGAGCTCTGCCTTTACAGAAATGGATGAAAAAAAGGGGCACGTGGTAAAAACCAAAGGACGGCCAGCTCTTCTAGTCAGCAGCACAAGCTGGACAGGTTTGGAAACAAATACTTTTATTTTTCATGTTTAACCACTGATTAACAAGATAAAATGAGGGCTGTTTATAATTACTCTCACTTGACACTTTGCTGTGCTGTAGAGGCATATTTACATCATCAATGGCAAAGTTACTTTTCTCCTTCATTTGGCTGGAAGAATTTAAAGGCAAGTTGTATATGATACTCAGTGGTTAGAGAGGAGTTTCTTGAAGTTGTGTTTTAATTGCAGAGCTACAGTCTACAGTCTCAACCTTAAGAATGTTTAAATAGATTTCCTACTTGCTTTTTTTAAAACTTTTATTCTAGATACTCTATCTTGCATGGCAATGTAAAATGAATTAATATATGTACTCCTTTATTTCTGAATTCTCTCACTTTTTTTTTCCATCTGTATGCAACAGGAATTAGAGAGTGGAAACAAACTCATTTCTAGTAACCATGGGTAGAATTGTCTCTACCTTTGAATTAACAGGTCAAGTTCTACACTAATTCTCTACCTTTAGAAAGCAGCAATATTTGATAGTTCTCAGGATGTGCAGCATTTGTGGCTTGTTTGTCTGTCTTGTTGCCAGTAAGGGAAGCAAATAAACATTATATATGGCTACAGGCTTTTATTTGTGAAAATAGTTACAGCAGATTCTTCATAGGAAAAGTGCGTTCCAGACCATAATAAGGTGAAAGTGGGGAAAATATTGATTGTTGTTATTTAAGGACAGTAACTTGTTATAAATTACAAATATTGGTGCCACTAATAAAGCTTTCTCTTTCAGAGGATGAAGACTTTTCAGTCCTTTTAAAAGCTTTGGAAGGTAGGTATGAAGGAATCTCTCTCACCTCTGCAAAGGGGAAGGGTGGTTTTATGGAGAGTTCCAAAGGGTTTTGCTAAAGTACAATGCTTCCATATTCAGGTGAAATGCAGGTGTGTTTGATTCATTAGCAGTGGGCTTAGAGTAATAGTTGAATTATCAAAGTGTGATGTCTGGCTTCAATTAGGAATATCATTCTACCTAATAACTACTCTTAACTAGCTTGTAAGTTGCAATTTTATAGTCTAAGCTATTGCATGTACTGTCCATAGGTATCTAATAGAAAAGAAGGGAATAGACTCTGTCCTTGTTTGTAGGCTTTGTGGCTACAGTTTCTAAATTAATACATTGAAACAGTCAATACTGTGTAGTCAAACAGATGCTTGATGAGTAGTGGCAGACCATAATTTCTACAGAAGTTAATCAATTTTTATATTGCTAAGTTTACTACCACTTACTTGGTATGTGCTTGTAAAGAAGTGACTTGGAGTGGGAAGGCAAATGATTAACACACTGTGGGAATTCTTAAATCTGGCACCCGTGTATTCGTTGACTCTTAATGGGCTTTTTTCTTCTCTAGATTATGAGCAGTTTATCAATGAAGGAGTCAAGCTTCCATCTTTAGTATGTGTGATAACAGGTAATGGTTTACTCAGTGCTTGTACAGAAGAGTTCATTTTCACTTTTGTTCTCTCTGACTCTTCTACTGATCGTGGAGAAGGACTTTACGTCTGGTTGTAAATAATTGCAGTGATTTATAACTGCACTGTTAAGCAGTGTAATCATGGCACATCATTAAATAGGAGAAGCTCTCAGCCTGCTTGCCTGGCACAGCTGTGCATTGCTCTGTGTTCCAGAGAATTTAAGCTCAACGTTGAGATGCTGTGGCAAAACAAACATAAAATCCGGTGTCTGGAGTGTTAAGCAGAAAGGGGTTTAACGCTGGAAAAGTCCTTCTCATCAGACAAGGTTTTGCCAAAACCTTGTGTAGGCAGAATGAGTGCTGCTTGGTTAACATTAATTAATGAGAAAATAAATTTCTTGGGATTTTGCAGGACCAATTGTGCTGATTAAATATGTCATTAGTTCCTTGTTTATTCTATGGCCGTAGATGAAACACAGATCAAGACCAGGGGTTATTGATTGCAGGCTCTTCTGAATATCAAGTAAACAAAAGTCTGGCTTCACATTGCCATCACAGGGGCTTCTATGTGTCATTTTTTGCTGTACTTGATACAATAGGAGTCAGCTGTACAGTTCTGGAGTTTTTTTTTCTTCTTTTAAACAGGTAAAGGACCTCTAAAAGACTACTACAATGGACTGATAAATAAACTGCACTTTAAACATATCCAGATTTGCACACCATGGCTTGAAGCTGAGGATTACCCTCTTCTGCTTGGTAAATAAACTATGAAATAGGCTTGAGAGTGTGTGGAAAACAGCTTTGTAGATCTGCAGAGAGCTGATAGAGGGTTTGCATTAAAGCTAGTAGAACATAGTAAGAAGTTTGTTCTACAAATACAGTGTGCCTGTGTGTACTCTGTTTTACTTTCAGGGTCACTCCAGTAAATTAAATGATGGAAAATTTATGGCTACCAAAAGTAGCTGAAACTCTAAATTAAATGTGTTCTTGGAATAATACTGCCTCAGTGTGTTCATGTTACTAGTGAAAAGTGTGAATAAGCTTAATGAAGTAGCACAACACATACTCAACGTGATACACATTCTGCAGGATTAAAGTCTGCCAGTTTATACTGTAAAACACTGTTTATTTGGTCCTTTTTAACGAATGAATATAAAATGCCTATAAAATCACATGGTTATGTATCTGTTTTGAAATCACTTGAACTGGAAGAGGTCGCTAGAGAGCCCTGCAGCGAATCCTGCCTGGATTGTCAGGGAGTTTTCCTGTGCACTTACTTACCCATTCTTGGCAGATTACGGGCCAGAAATGCTGTTTTAATACAGGAGACATTTTACAATTCCCTTTAACTTACCATGCACTAGTCTGGTGTGTTTTCTGAAGCCTGAATAGTTCTAGTCACAAAAGATGTTGTGCTTTACTTTTTCTTGGAGTCCTTGAAGCTGAGTCAGTCTGGATGGTGTTCAGAATAACTCAGTTTTAGCTTGCATCATCCAAAGTAGTACATAAAGGTCTGCAGGAAGGGTAGAAGAGCTGCTTGCTGAGAATTCAGCCTCTTGTCTCCTTTCTGTGTTTTCCAGGCTCAGCAGACCTGGGTGTGTGTCTCCATAAATCATCCAGTGGTTTGGATTTACCCATGAAGGTGGTAGATATGTTTGGCTGTTGTTTACCTGTGTGTGCAATATATTTTGAATGGTAAGAGCTTATTCTGATGCAGTTTAAGTGGATCATTTAAAGCAGCATTTTTAGAGAGCAAGAGTTTAATAGCTTCTGCAAATATGAAAGGACATTCCAGTGTTAAGCCATAATAACTTTGGTTTAATTCAGTAAGATAAATTAGAAATCAATGATGTTTTATTTAAACTCAAGTAAAAAATTAACATTAGTTTCTGCAAAGTTGGAGCACTCAATGAAACCAATTGTCTTAAAAACCTACATTAGGACCCTTTGTTTGCATGTACTTAATGTAAAAAAGGCGTCCTTCTGCGTAGACATGGCTGTTCTGTGAGGGGTGGGGGCAGCCCTTGGGGAAGCAGTAGCATCTATAAATAAATCTGTGTTCTCTATGGACATGTCATGAGCTGGATCATGGACAGATTTTCCTTATAGGTTAATGTTAAAGTATATTATTGCCCTGATTTTTGATGTACGGCCAGCTGACACCAGGTGCACAAAGGCAGAGTGAGGGTCCTTTTGTACTGCAGTGGTAGATACCTAGACAGTCTGACACACAGGAGAAACAATCTTTCATTTTAAATGTTTGAAACTGCCAACTTCATCCCATTTTGTCAGGTATGAAGCACACACCCAGATATTTAGGGTCATAGTGTCACACATACCCTAGCACGGTCCCTTCGGCTGTCACCATGCAACTTCTGGAATGTCTGTGTCTCACTGTTTTTTGAGTCACACTTTCTTCTCTGACTTCTGTTCCCAGCTTACATGAACTTGTGAAACACAATGAAAATGGTCTGATATTCAGGGATGCAAATGAACTTACAGAACAACTGAAGGTAAAGGCTTGACCGATTTTGTTTTTCTTTCCCTACTAGTTATAACTGCAAAAGTGCTACCACATGAACCATCTTTTCACATCTGATTATCATCTCTGTATTTTGCATTCTCAGAAGATACTCTTTGCCTTCTGAATGTTACTGGCCTTGCTTCTGTTCAAATACGAATGCGAAGCTGGAAGGAATATTTTAAATATTGTCATCATTCACTATCTATAGGCCCAAAGAGCCCTCTCATGCTGCACCATTGTAGTTCAGGGTTAATGCTGGAGAGGTTAGATTGAGCCTACAATGCAGTGTGATTGTAGTTTTTGTGTTCTTTTTTTAACCTACAGATGCTTTTCTCAGAATTTTCTACCTCGGGAGGCAAGCTTCACAGCTTCAGAGAAAACCTCCGTGAATCCAAGGACCTGCGCTGGGATGACAGTTGGGACCAGACTGTTCTTCCTTTGCTTGGGCAGAATGAATGACTTCTTGGGAAGGAAGAGGGTGTCGAAAAAGGTAATTGATTCCTGAAGATGCACAGATTTGATAAAGAATAAACACTTTGTCTACAGTTGCTGCTTTTACCTACTTCATCTTGGGAAGGTGATTTGGACGCTGTCGTGGTTTCACCCCAGCTGAGAGCTGAACACCACGCAGCCACTCTCTCTGAAATGCTGGAGGTGAAAAGATAGAAGAGAAAACCAACAAAGACAGACACACCTCACAGGATGGGATAAGGACAGTTACTGGGACAGCAGAGATAATGATGACAGGACTTTATAATAAAATATATGAAAATGGTCATACAGGGTATGATTTCTCAACAACTCGCACACCCCAGGCATTACAGCTCAGAGCTGTCCCAGAACAGGATCACCCACAAAACCTCATGTCCTGGAGCTGTACTTTCAAGTAGCTTTTAAACCAAGGTACAGAAAAGGAAGTCAGGAGACAGAGCAGCATGCTTGATTTTCTGCATCAGGACTGATGCTGCCCAAGAGCAAAACTGATGAACGGAATACAGAAAGTGTCAGTGAAGGGGAGGTAAATTCCTCCTCCTCACAGTACCTGAAGGGTGTCACTACAGAGTGCTATTCCCCTTGTAGTGCTAGCCAATCTGAGAGGATGGCTTCCTGATACCTAGTTATGAGTGACAGTCCTTGTGGGACACACAGATAAATCAAATTCTGAGTGTTGCCATCACTACAGAACAATAAAGGTACACCTGGTGACCACAGAGTCTGTCACCTTCTTACAGCATTTTGTGTTAAGCTTGTGACATTAACTGCTCTACTCAATGTAGGTACTAACTTTTAAGATGACTCATACTTCAAGTATATACAGACAAGCATAAAAACTGGATTAGATAACAATCAGAGCTGGGTTTAAGGTTTAAAAAATATATATTTATTACTATGAAACAATGTGAACAGTGTTTTGCTCCCTTGTCAGTGTGAGCTGCTCATCCTGTGATTCTGCAGACTCACCTCTGTCATTCATGTACCAGATCAGTTGGGGAAAAACCCAACACAGTTCAGTTCAGTTGTATTCTGCAGAATTGAGGTGCAGTACAGTCAGGGCTCCCTGCTCCTGCTCAAGGCTCACAGGTGGTTCAGGGCACCAGCCTACTCACATATGTGCTGACAATTACAGGAAGAAATGCAATGCACCTTGACAGCAGTCCATGCTTATGGTTGCATTCTCAGCACCTCTTGTGTATGTTTCTAGAATTCAAGATAGTCTCGTTGCGCGGAGGAGAGTGCTGTGAAAATCCTAGTTCCATCACACTTGGCGACTCTAGATTAGTAGGCGTAGAAGAGTTACATTGGGCGCCACATCGTAGGGAAAAAACCTGTTTCTGGGGGCTGGAATAATCTGCCATCCAATCCCAGCTTTATCTGTAAAGAGAAGCACTGGACATCGTGTTTCTGCTTAATAAAACAAAGAGCAAGACTTACACATCAAGTTCTGTACAAAGAGAGCTTTAGCATGCTGTTAAGCTACAGGCAAATGCCATCCCCCCAGAATGCTCCTGTACAGTACAAGAGACTCCAGCAGTACAAGAGAATGACCATCTCTTGTACTGCTGGAGTCCTGGGGAATGAGGCACCTACCGAGTCCAGCCTGGAACAGGTGATAGGTGTCCAGGTTACGAACAGTGAAAGAGATGTAGACCTCGGGAGGTGTTCTAGTTGCTCTGAAAGCAGAGAGTTTTTGTAGCACACCAATAAGGGCTGAGGTTACCTCTGGATCATAGACCACATCTGCACAGGAAAGAAAACATTCAATATTTGTTGACTAAATAAGCAACAAAATAAAAAGCAGAAGGAAGGCTAGGAAAGAAATGGCTACAGTATTTACCTTACATGAGAGTGTGAGTGTCTTACTGGGGGGATAATGAATGCCAAGGGGAGATCTTAGGAAGGGCTTCTGTCATATGTGCTAGGGCAAGCTAACACAGATCCGTGCTCCTTGTGAATTGGATTGGAGCCCATCTTAAGGGAGACACCGTAACCTTTGGGGATCAGTACTGTTAGGACTGTCCTCAGCAGAATGAAACCATGCTGTGGAACAACCCATATTCCAAAGGCTGGTTTCAGAGACTGATGGGAACTGCATCAATTTTCACCTCAAATAATTGCCTTGAGAGCAGAAACAGTGGGGACAGGCAAGGGGGCTAAAATGCCAGCCTTGATAACCACTGTGATACTGGAACGTGTCAGTCTTGTGTTCAAGGACCGATACTCCAGAAGTGGTGGCTTTCTACATGGAAATGCCAAGGCAGATCCATGCACCATTGACAGACATACCAGTTACTCCTGGTGCAGTATCAAAGGGAATGTCCTGCACTAGCTACTAACAGCAAATCCTGAATACAGAGAAATTGCCTGTGGATTTGAGTTGCCTTTCGTTTGTGAGTCCAGCTTGGGCTGGTTTGTGCATTCACTGGGCAGTAGGGCTGGCATGGGGTAACAAGCAGTGACTTAATTTTAGAGAAGTCACATACTTAACACATCCTGCCTGCTTTGATGACAAAGGCAGTCTAGTTTGTTTTTGTCTTTTTTTTCCACCTAAATTCTTAAGTAAATCAGGGAGTCAGATCCTGTAGCTAAGAACTTTTACTATTGCTAGATTTTCGATTATTGGGTATTTATAAATTCCATCCAGACTCACACTTAAGGAAGTTCCAAAAAAAGTTAATTTAAATCACATGTTATTCCTCGAGAGAAGGCCAAGTCTCCCAGTTATCACTGAGGCTGTTAACAGTGGCAAGCTTATCATTCTCTGTCTCTGGATTCTTTTTTGGCTTTAAATTGAGAAGGGAAAAATAACATTGGTCTTATGTAACCATTGAACATGGGAGAAAACCAGGTGAAAGGAGCCGAGTGAAGATCTGCTATGCAATTCCCCACACTGCTTATTGCTCCATGCAACACAAGGCATAATCAGAAGTGTAAAGCACCTGCTGCAACAATGACATCAGGCTGAAGATCTGACAGTCGTTTTGCGGTAACTGAGCCCCACTCAAGTTCTGCCATGATTACTTTAGGGTTCTGGGAATCCGTTGCTCCTGCCTCCTGGCCTTGGGACTCCATTTGGATGTGACAAGCAGTCTCAGACTCCAAGGTAAAGCCATTCAAATGGATGTTTTCTGCCAACTGTTTGAGAACACAGGGGTGGCAGTCACTAAAGACATATGTCTTGGGGTTGCAGGTTTTGCAGATTGCAATTCCAGTGAAGCCAATCCCACTTCCCAGTTCTAGGACTGTCCTGGAGGGCAATAGAGTAACACAAGGACTTAGAAGGGCTCTAAAGCAAGTTAGGCAAACAAAACATTTCAAGTTTTTTAAAAGGTAAAATCAGCTGCAGATTATTTCAATATTTTTTTGAGTAAACCATCTAAACCTTGTTTCAAACAACTGGTAGAGCTGGTAAATGCTGAAGATACAGCTAGAAGCATAAAAACAAAGTACTTGAAACACTGCTTTTACATATGGTACAAGGCATTTCCTATGGGGTGTGCTTAGACTTCTGCGGTGGGGCTCTCCCCATCTGAACTGGTCAGTGGAGAGGAACGGGCACTTTGGGCTTTGGTACTTAAAATTAACTTAGCCTTGAAGTGCTCATTCCTCCAGACTGCTCATAAAGCCCAGGCTGCATACTGATCACCCAACATAGGTGTGATGAATCTCAGCATAGAGACTGCTGAAGTTACTGGCCAGGCAGTTATTTGGGAGGTAAATACTGTGTATTATTAAATTACAGTTGCAGAGCTCACAATATGCATGAAAATACCACAGCTTCTTTCCTGCCTTTCCGTCCATCCCGCTGCCGTTTACCTGTTAGTGAAAATGGCTGGGTTCTCTACTGCCCATTCAGCGAGATGAAGAGCAGCATCCCAAGTGACAAGCCCTGTGGTTCCCCCAGAGATAATTGCCACATTCTCAGAAAGGGTGACAGCTTCTCCTGTGGGCTGGAGGACACAGGCAAGAAGAGAGAGACAGATGAGCGTACGCACTGGACTGCACAGATTACAGTCGTAATGGTGCCTGACAAAGGTAGGAAGGACTCTGGGTTTCTGGGGAACTACTTTTCAAGCCAATTATTGCTCAGTTCACATGATTAAAAATGATTTATAACAACAAAGCTTTTCTTTTTACCAGTAAGTAGTTTTTGTAACAGCGAGTAGATTCTTCTTCATTTAAAAGGCCTGCCAGGGTATTGTACAGCTCGTCCAGGGGTTCTGCTGCTGTGGATTCATGCTGTGCCAAAGAGAATGGGGCAGCTCTGGACATCTGATTGTCACAAAACAGCCAATGCATGCACATTAAATCCCATTTTAATGCATAATATTATAGACTGAATGCTATTTTAATACAAATAATTCAGCCTGGCCTGTAACATAAAACTGGTGTATTGTCAAGGGGGGGTGGGGGGAAAGAATTGCAGTACCTTTCTGATGAGTTCAGTTAGGAAGCACCTCCTGTACTTGGTGGCAGGGGGATATTTTACACTCAGAGGGTGGAGAATGGTCTGAAAGAGCAAGTGAGACCAGTTACCAAGTGACATTTGGCAAAGGTAGGGAGGGGCCAGGGATGCACTGGCTGGTTCTTTGGGTTGGGAAATGCTTTGGGATTCTGCCTGTGGCTACATGAAGTGCTGCTGAGCCGCAGAATGAAACAACCATTTTCGGATCTGCAGCAGTGACGCGCTTGACCCTGTTCAGAAAGGAAACAGTAAAACCGTGTGGAAAGAGCCCAGTTATCTCTACTGTGTGACTCTCTTCGCTCTCCTTTGGGTTTGCTGCCTTGTTTGCAGTTTCCTGTCCACAAGTAAAGATGAGGCACCCAAAGCTGGAAGCACCCAGGGGTGACTTGGATCACCTCTGGCTGTTACAGTATCTGACATGATGGGCTGGGCTGACCTGCCCCTGGCCTGACAGAGCGCTGGGCTCAGACTCACATGTCCTCTGATGCCAAAAGCTGCTAAATAACAGCAAGGAAAGCAAGGAAACGTGCAGTTCTGGGATCCAAGACCCATGCAACCCCCGAGGGAGGACTCACTCGCTTTGGTCATCCCCTCCCACCTTACCTTGTGCAGGATATCCACGAGCAGGGCTGGCCCCCCCGGAGTCTGCAGGTTCTGCTCAAGCTCCTAAACCAGAAGAAACAGAGCTGAGGTGAGGCCGTTCCCCGTCCCCTCGGTTGCCGCCGCTCCGGCCTTGCTTCTGTCCCCCGTACCGGCCAGGGGAAGGAGCGGAGCTGCCGAGCCGCCAGGAAGCGGTGCTGGAAGCGGAGAGGCAGCTCGGGCTCGGCGGCCATGGGGCGTCCCCGGGTCTTGCCCCACGAAGGAACCCGCCAAGAAAGAGACCGGCAGCCGCCTGAACAGGGGCTCGAACCCTGGACCCTCAGATTAAAAGTCTGATGCTCTCCCAGCTGAGCTATCCAGGCTCTCGAGTAGGACTCTACGCGCCTGCTTCCTGCGCGCAGTGATGACGTCCCGCTGTGCGCCGTGACAGCGTCAGTGCGGCGCGACGCGACTCGACGAAGGACACAGCGCCCGTCCGCCGCACTGAGCAGTGCCCAGCCCCGGCCGTACCGGGACCGGCGGCGCCATGACCGGCTACAGCGAGGACGAGAAGCTGCGGCTGCAGCAGCTCCGCGTCCTGCGGCGCCGCTGGCTGCGGGACCAGGAGCTGAGCGAGCGGGAACCCGTCCTGCCGCCGCGGAAGCTGGGCCCGGTGGCCGCTTTCTGGGAGCGGTTCCTGCAGCCCGGAGGGTTCTGGCGGCAGCAGGTGAGGCGGTTCGGGGCGGGGGAGCGGTGCCGGCATGGCCCCGCCGCCCCGGGCCTGACGCGCGTCCTTCTTCCCGCAGGTGTTCAAGGCCTACCAGGCCAGCGGGTTCATCTTACTTCGGATCCTGATCCCCTCCTGGCTCGCCTGCTATTATGTGAAGTACCACGTCATGGTGTGTGCGGCCCCCGAGGGAAACGGGGGTGGGGGTGTAGGGGATCGGGCGGAGTGGGGGAAGCTTTCGGGAGAGGAGTGAACAGGCATGTAAAGGCTCAGACCCACCGGCCAGGTGCCTGCNATGTATATATTTGTCATCTTATGGTAGCATCTAGCTTTGAGCATGCTGCTTCCCACGGGCTGGAAATCTCTGTCCTTATGGCTTTGCAGGAGGAATGATGCCCTGGTGGGTAATGAGCTGCTGGGGTGGGGATGGAGAATGGCTGCTGCACTGACTATGGCACAGACCTTCCACTTCCACAGGCTTGTCTTGCTCAGGAGGTGTGGTTTTATTAGCCTCAGGGTTTAATTAGCAGAGTACTGAGCCACATTCTGCTGAGCCTCATACTCTGCAGAATGTGTATTTTAGCAGGGTTGATGTGTCTGTTCCAGAAACCCTGTGTGCTTCATCTGGGTCATGTTGTCTTTTCCTTCCCCCTCCCTCTCTTCTCCCCTCTCTCAGAACACGCCACACGGTGTTGTTATGTCAAATCCACGGATATTCCCGGTAAGTCTCTCAATACTTGTTTTCTCTCCCACCTTGGTAAAACAGCCAGAAAAGGGGTGATCTGGGGAGAAGGGCAGGTTTGCACAGCAGCCGTGCAGGGCGAGTTTCTAGCAGGATGATGTTGATATTGCAGGCAGGCTGCCCTGGTGTGGCAGTTATGGGGGTTTCTGGGCAGTTTTCCTTTTGTCCTCAGAATGGACAAAAGCAGAGGGGTGAGCCCAGCTGTGTGCCCGTTGGGCCTTCATGAAGAAGAGGTTGAATGTAAACACTAATTACTATGCAAAGGAGTTTGGATGCTCAATGTGGCTGTGAAAGCAAGGTTGTTAATGTGTGGAATGATGGGAGCAGTGGTTGTTAGGTGTCAGGAGGAGTTTGGTGCTAAGCATGTTGGTTCTGACCACACAGGCTTGGTCTCAGTCTTCCCTGCAGGTCCCCATGCTCAGAGCTGTGCCACCCCTGGCTCCAGCTTTGGTTTGCTAGCTTTTGGACTTCTCTGAGCCATTAGCCATCGCTTGGTGTAGCAAGTCCATGGGTGAATATTCTCATATAAGTTTTGTTTTTACTTTTTGCAGAACACCTGCTTAACTGTGCTTTATCTAAACTAAAATAATGAAAAGGTCCATTCCTAACAACCATATCAGAAGGCCAAGCTGCAGGCCCCTGATTTCAGCCCCATTACTCACCTGACTTAGGTCAGCTCAGTCAGCCAAGACTCTGCCTGAAGCTGCAGCTGGCAGCAGGCAGGCATCAGCCTAAGCTTGGAGGGATTGCCTAGGGCCATGGGCTTGGAGACTCAATGGAACCTGTGTTGAAGGTACTTACGCAGTGTTAGAAGTCCGGTATATATATATATTTAAAATAAGATGAAAATATTGGGCTGCTGTTCTGTAGGTGAAAAGAAGGCACAAAGGAAGGTCATATTTCAGGTAATTTGGCTGTGATGTGATTTCAGCATCCTGGGCAGCGCTGAGCGAATGAGAGTGTTCTGGGGAAGCTGTAGGAAGGTGTGGGGTGTTCCCTCTGGAAGCAGGGATGGTTACAGCTGAATTGAAAGGCTTCTGAGTGAAGGGAGGGCCCTGGTGTCAGAGGAATTGCTCACTGTGCTCTCTTGTTCTATCAGGGGGACAGGATTTTAGAGACGGGAGAAATTATGCCACCCCTGAAAGACGAACCCAATAAGCACCACTGATGGATAGAAGCTGATTTGCGCCTTCGGTGAACAATGAAATGCAGCTGCTTTATCTCCTCTATAAATGAGTCTT
>VXBZ01003349.1:0-143617 GCA_013399135.1 Heliornis fulica
CCTTAAAATTCTGTGATTCTATGGGTGAGGCATGCCCATACTTTAACAGTCTGCATTGCTCTTGAACTTTGCCACTTAACAAGCAGGTTGCAAACCAATCTTTTGGATCAAACTTATAAGTCAGGAGCTTTAGTTATAAACATAAACCAAATGCACCCAAAATTATTCCCAGGCAGCTGGACCGATTGTCCTGGAATATCTTGCATCTATGCGAATAGTTTCTATGAACTGGTGGATGAATGCAAATTAAGTAATAGGACTGGTCCTGTAATTTTTTAATGTCTCAAAGAAGCTCAGGAATAGCTTGGAGTACTTCTGCCAAACTTATCCGAGGGAGTATTGTAACAATTAACAGTAAAATTGCAGAGTCTGCAGGTATGTCTCTTTTCCACCAGAAGAAGCTGCCTGTCGTTCCATCTGCCTGTAGCTCACTAAAGGCAGTACTTCCCCGAGGAAGCCACGTTCAGCTTCTTCATTGTCACTTCATTGCTCACCCACTTCTCAACATGGCACCTGTATGCTATCCTTCTTGTAGGGCTTTCAGCCTTCCTGGTGCCATTTGCTATGTCATCATGTTGGTCCTGGGCTGTAATAAGTCACCAGTCTATATAGCTCTGATGGTGCCTTTCTGTTTGTACTTGGAGGAGAAGGAATCCAGGGGAGAATCTGCACTGCCAGGCATTTTTATTTCCTACCAAGAGGCCTTTCTAAGCATGTCTATCTTATTTGAAGAAGTGTAGCAGAAAGAATTGTGCGATGTTACTGCCCAGATCAGTTCTTACATTACATAGTACAGAGATAGCAACTTGGTATACAAAACAATATAACTGTATTAGTCTTATGCTGTTATACGCTCTCTGTGAGGCAAGGGTTAATCATCAGAGCATGACACCATGTTAACAGCAGTCTTTCTTCACATTCCATAGCTGGGACATGTGAAGATGGCTTGGGAGTCTAAGTATCAGTTGTCTTTGTATAGTCAGATCTGCCCTCTGTCACGTTGCACAACTGATGCATTACTGAGGTTTTGATTATGGCAAGTTCTCTTTCTCATAAGAATTACTAGGAATAACTCTATCCCTTAGTTTGCACAATAAGAATTATTTTATATTTCTTCAGGCAAAAAAAAAACCAACCCAAAACATAAAAAATTTAAATAACTTTACCACATGTGTAAGAACTCTGTGGTAGCAGTGTTTGCAGCTCTGAAACATTTTGCTGCTGTAACCTCCCTTTCTTGGGAAATGGGCAACTAGATAATATTAACTCTGGATTTCCTATAGCATAAAATCAAATATAAATATTTTATAGCAGACATCTCTAATGTCAGTGATTGCTGTTCATTCCTTCAGGTTTCTCTCATTCATTACTAATAGATAAGTTCTTTGTGACTTGTCGACTGTTGTGCTAAGTGAGTATGTGAAGCCATGTGTTTCACACACCCTTAGGAATAGGGAATCTGATGGGTTTCTGAACATAAAGGAGAGCCTGCATTGCAAAAGAACCATTGCATTAAATTGTTGACTGCTCTGTTTCAGGAAGACCTCCATCTTGTTGCACAAAACAATGAAAATGGTAGTAGAACAAATAAAGATAGGGGAATGCTGAAATAATAAATAACTTTGACCTTTTTTTTTTTTGTCTGTTGGCATACAGTTACCTCCTTTGATCTTCCCTGCCTTAAACAAGCTAATATCTGCCAAGAAAGTGCAACTGTTACTGAATCACTAAGGTCCTATTTGTTCCGCTTGACAGATGACAATGCATTTTTGTCTTTCTACAGAAGCACAGAAAGTGACTTTGACAGTTTTCACCAATCAGAACTCTATTTTTTCCTGCCCTGCTTTTCCTGGGTTTATTTGGGTGGGTTTTGTTTCTTATCTCTTTGAGACTGAGTGTTCTGCAGATGATTGTGACACCGTTTTCTGTTTGAGGTTGATCAGACAGCAGTGAAGTTGTATGATTTTGTTGTTGCCCATAGTTGTTCCGGCAAGTCCTGAAGTCTTCAGCAGTTATAATCTATATTGGTGCTTCAGTTACAATATGGTTAGCTTGTGAGTGTCCTTTGCAATTGGCTATGTTGTAACTCCATGATGGTTTTGAAGAACTGCTAAATATTTGGTTCTGTGTAGGTTTCTTGTGTTTGCAGTTGCTGCTCATTTGATAGCTTGATCAGAAGTTTTTATACTTAAGAGTTTAAAAAAAACAGTTTTATTAAACAACGCAACATCAGAATGGAAGTGGAAGATACATTATCAACTCTATTTTAATTTTGTGAAGAAATTCCTTTAAGGATGCCGTTTCAGTCACTGGTGTAAGCCTCGATATTTACATCTGGGATATTAAGTAATCATTCTTTGTTCAAAGTATACATTGTACTTAGCACACCAAGAACCTAATTTCAGATGGTGATATTAGGTGCTCCTGAGTACAAATAACAATCATTATGGAACTGTTTCACACGGCTTTTTTTTGTTCATATTTCATAGGCCAAACTTGTAGGCTTGATAAGTCAGTTTTAAAATTGGACTTCTTTTCTGAAGTAAGGAGTATATATTATATCACAGAAACAGAATTTTGGAAATCTTGCAAGTTATTCCCTAAGAATGAGATATAACCTCTGTGACTGTTAATTTTGGATTTGTCTCGTGGTTGGAGATGATGTGTGTGAAGATCAAAGCATTAGGCCCTGATCCAGCAAAGCACTTAAACTCATATTTAACTTAGCTCATGTGATCAGTTCCACTGAAGTTATCAACTGATTCATATTATCATAGAAAATATAACACAGTCTTATTAAGGACTATATATTTAATATAAATCCTATCACCTTTTTTAAAATGAAAAATTTAAAAATATCAGAAAATGCCTTATAAGGATTCGTTGCAAGATATTCCTGGTCTTGTATGTCTTCAGTATAACTGTTATGGAAGAAGCTAATTAACTCCAAAATGCATTTTAAAATACATATATAGTACATTTCTCCTAGTTAAACAGATTTATATCTTCTGAGGGAGCCTCTTAATGAGACTTCTTTTCTAGAAAGGATGAAGTTTCTTTAGAATTAAGGAAATATTTTAGTAATTGAGAATTTTTAAAGGTAGAGCAGAACAGAAGGCACAGCTTCCAGTCACAGAGGCCTGATGAGTTATTAACTCACAACATCTTTCTCTACAACATCTATCATGCTTTTTCTACATAGGTTATCAAATTGGCTGCTCCACTTGGTGTTTGCACAGAGTGACTGCAACTAGAACCTTCCCTACTGGACATTATATGCCACTTAAGTAAAGATCTATCTTGTCCTTATGGTTACAAAAAGTATAACTTCTTGAGGTGATAGTGTTATTCTCACCACAAGAACTTTTCAAATGGAGGTTCAGATTATAGGAAGGAAATGTAAATGTATGAAGTGTTAAAACCAAATGTAGGATATTAGAATAGCATTACTGGAGAGAAATAGAGCAAAGAAACTAGGCCGTGCTGTAGATTGATTCTACACTGTCTTCTGGTTTTGAGTTAGGCTTTACTGTCTTAGCACTTGGAGACTCTGGTCACTATAATATACACGTCCTTGCAATTCTGTGTAAACATTTAAAAAGGGAACTGGACCCATGGACTGACAGTTCAGAAAGAGTCTCTATCAAAAGAGGCAGCTGGCTTTGTTTTGTGCAAGCCACAAACAATAGCTGACTACTTATCATCTCGGTCTTGGTGGGTGTTCAAATGTTTGTGTGCCATTGACTACTGCAGCAATGGTCAGAAAAGTTATTTTGCATATGAAATGGAGCAGTCTACAGAAATGCTGACAAGGCGTTGTGAGGCCAGTCGTGGGTTTTTTGTTTTTTTTTTTTTATTCTTACTAACTCAGATTATGATAGGAAACTGAGACTCACGTCCTTTTGCCTCTTGGACTGTGGCTGCGCACCTCCAGGAAGAGTCTAGCTCTGTGTTTTCTTTATTCTCTGATTGGATGATTGTAATTAACAATACAGTCTCCCTGTGCCTTTCTCCCTTCAATTTGAACAGGCCATGATACCCAAGTCCATCCTCATATATCCTGACTGATTTGGGGCCTTGGAACTTGCTTCTTGCTCTGGGACACCCAAAAGGCTGCAAGGGTAATAAGAAATCTCATGTTACCAGTGCTGATTTGGAGCCGCCTCTTTAGGTATGGAGACTCTAAAATGGCCAAGCACTTGTGTTTCACTTTAGTTTTTCATCTCTTAGCAAATATGTCTTTTGAAAAAATAACAGAGGTTGGCCTGTTTTAGGTGTCAGTTGCAGTGTAACTTTAAACTACAGCAAGACATATGAGAAACATAGTCTTACTGTGTGGTATTTGAGAGGCAAGAGCACTGAGAGAGTACCTGAGAACGTCATCATGTGTATTTTCTGTGCCTAAAGATGCGATTGCACGAGAACACTCGTGTTCACATGTTTAAACCCAAAGTCTGAAAGGCTCTTGTTGCTCAGCACACAGTCAAGGATCTGGAAGGAAAATGAGTCTTGAGAAATAATATTGTGAGGCAAATTAATTATGAAATATGACTGTATAGCAAATGGAGCTGATATCCACTAAGCAAACCTGCTGAAACAATGGAAAACCCTGGGGAAAGGGGCGAGGGCCAAGGCAGGGTGAAGAAAACTGTTTATATGTGTTCCACATGCTATGCCATTCTTCCGTGTCAAAAAGGATATTTTGTTTTATTCTCATATCTGGAAGATGGTGAGTTTTGTTTTATTTTCCCCACAAATTCCTGTATTACAAAGTTTCAAACTGGTTTGTGTAGTTCAACAGAAGTACAATCTATATGTCATAGGTTGTATTTTATATATCCATATCCTAATGGTTAAAAACCATTTTAAGTGATCTGAAGATCTGTGTTATACTAATGGTACTTCATCTGTTTAAAGATTACTCTATAAGGATGGCATACTGGGGTGTGTGCCAGTTAGCCTGAAGTCACCCCAGGGAACTTCAAGGTTACACTAAGTAAAGAATTTACAAATTTGAAATTCTGGTATCAGAGTTATAAATTTATAATGGCAGATGAGATGTTTATTCATGCTGACTTCTAGTTAAGATGCACATTTAAGCTATGCCTAAAAGGGTCAATTCTTGTGCAAAGCTTATGCTGTCAGGTTGGGGAAGCAGGCTTGCTTTTATAAATAGTCTTTTTTAAGGGTTTCCTAAGAATTCATTCAAATACAGATCCTTCCCTCTACCCTCACCATTCCCATATCTCTCATCCAAGATATCCTACTCATAGATTTAAGGAGCTTGATTCAGAACTCATTTCCTCAAACTATTCTCTGGTAACTAGAAACAAGGTGTGAAAAAGATGCTTTACCTGACTGGGCAATATTGAAATTTTGTGCACAGCTTACATGCCTCGAATCTCATAAACAACCTGTTAGTTTTGTTAATATCACCACATAAATGGGATTACTCATGTGTCTCATTTCTGACTGTTTTTGTGACCCTGGAAATAGCAATATCTGATCATTGTTAAGATGTGTCACCTGTAAGCCAACATCAATAGGTACAAAGCTGTCTTCCTTCTGAAGACTTTCAAAGTTTTATTTCTAGGCTGATTTCAGCACTCTAAGTCATGGTGATAAGTCACTCCATTCAATCTGTCTTTGACATAATCACAACAAATAAATATGAACATGGAATAAGAAGGTCCAGAGTTTATTTCAGAGCTCATTCTTTTTTTTTAGCTGAAGCTAGATCCATGAGAAATAATCTGTTAAATTGTTATGTTTGTGATTAAGCAGGGAATGCTACTTAATGTTTAAAACACAGTATTGTTGCTTTTCTACCAGTGAGCACCTCTGCTCACAAGCAGTTAAGGTTTTGTGTAGGAAAGCAGAGAAATGTCTTTTTTTCTTCTGTTTTTCTGCCTCCGTCAGAGCATCGGCTAACTCTTTGAAGCATCAGTATTTGCTAATATCTTTTGAGTTTGTCCAGAGTACTCAGGTATTTTGGCCCTTTTTATGTATGTACTAAGTCATTTGTTCTGTATGAGTTGGGCACAACTATTTTGTCTTATCTTCTCCCATCTTTCTTAGTTTAAAAAAACTGAAGAAATGCACAAGCTTGCTGTGCTTCAGCATGTCTTGTACTCCTTTAGGAAAGGGTGTGTTTCTACATACTGTTTTCTAATGCCAAATGGAAAAGGCAGATGGTGCCCAGTTTTGGTGTCAGGAAATTCAGCCTGTACGCTTGGGGACTGAAATTCAGAATTATAGCTGACACAATAATCTTCATTTAAGCCCAGACTCTTACTCTGCCCAGGCAGAGTAGTGTATCCTGTGTTTGTACTAGTTCAGATGGCAGCTTGTCATTCACTCTTTTGGGAAGTTTTGTGCCCAGTCTAGTCAGGATTGGGATGTGAAGGAGAGAGCAGGCTCAGTCAGGAGAGAGGTTTTAGAACACGTCATTTCATCTCCCTGGCGGATTAAAAAATTCCTGCTCCAATCCCCTCCTTTCCTACCGCAAAAATGGTTTCTTGTTTCAGAGAAAGGTTTGTAGAAATATATAAGGAGAGAAAAGCAAATAAAATTCTCTCTGATTCATTGGCCCAGATGCTTCCAAATTGTTCTGTCTGAGCTCATCACTGACGTGTAGAATTTCCACCTGAATGGCTAAAACCTGATCGTATCATAAATAGCTGTAAACAAAATATTAAAAGCATTAGAACACTGCACCAAAAAGCAATGTTGATATCCTAGCCTATTTTTTCTCTTGGTTGCACAGATTATTTCAAAGTATGTAATAGATATTTTCACAAAAATTAAAGATAAAACTGAAGATATATTTAAATGTTGTAAATTAATAAACATACATGTGGACTAACTGTACTCCACAGCTTCCTCTTTGAAATAAGAATTATTTTGAGCAAATGTTCTCAAATTCTTTACTTATATTTGAGACGTGAAAGCAGAAGCTCACCTTCTAACAGTAAAAGCAATCTGAAACATAAATTTAAATTCTTGGGTCCAACCTTTTGGTAAAATGGTTGGTTCTGGAAAGTTATTTGTGGAAGCTTATGTAGGGAGGAATGATGGTATACATTCATAGATTCATAGAATTGTAGGAGTTGGAAGGACCTCGAGAAATCATCGAGTCCAACCCCTCTGCCAAAGCAGGTTCCCTAGAGCAGGTCACACAGGTAGGCGTTCAGATGGGTCCCGAATCTCTCCAGAGAAGGAGACACCATGCCCCACCCGGGCAGCCTGTTCCAGTGCTCAGTCACCCTCACCATGAAGAATTTCTATCTAACATTGGTGTGGAACGTCCTGTTGTCCAACTTGTGACCATTTCCCTTTGTCCTGTCCCCACAGGCCACTGAAAAGAGTTTGGCCATCTCCCTTTGTCTCCCAAATACATCATATTAACTTAAAAAAATATAAATCATAAACTCCCAACAACAGGGTAAAGCAATTTACTAAGAGCTCAAGGAATTTTTAAGCATACTTGGTCTGTCTAGTGATATCAAGGACTTTAATTTTTATTTTTTTTTCTGAGAAGATTTATAAAGCAGTGGGGTAGATGGTGCTGTTCTCCAGCTGTCTATCTTGAGGAGTTTCCTCACTGGACTAAACACAACATAATTTCTCTGTAATGTTACAGTGGAATCTTGGAAAAACATAATGTTCCTCCTGTTATGTGCAATAGATTCTTCTTTAATTGCAGCAGCTAAAAAAAGCTTCTATCTTTATAGCTGTGTAACCAAAGCGATGAAGTTTATGGTCTCTCACTGTCAGCAGGTTTATGGAAAATTTATAGTATATGTTCTCTGTTCTGAGTTTACCACTTTTTGTTGGAATACTTACTAAAACTAGTGCTGAAAAAAGCTTGTTATAGGATTAGGAGTTTTGCTATCTTTAAAGATTCCTATAATTTGAACAGTCTTTTTTTAGCGTCTTTCATCTCCTTTTCCCTCAAACTGCTATTTTATCTTGTCCACAATCAAGAATGTGTTCAGGCTGTTTCTTCCTCCTTTTCCCCCCCCCTTTTTTTTTTTTTCCCTATGGACTGAACTTTTTTTTCCTTGCCATTCCCTAACTTACTTTCAGAACTTTCAGTCAATTGAAAATTGCTGATTGCACTGGAAATCCCCAAAACTTATGGTTATTTAGATAAGTTGAAAAATATGTTTTTGTCTGCTATGGTAGGAATTCTGAATTTGATTCACTACACTCCTGTTTGTATCTGCTAAGGATGTTGGACTGATTGTCCAGCTGAGCCAAACTGCACTATGCATGACTCCACTAGTTTCATCTGCTCACTTCAGTGGCTTGTCAACACCAGCAACCAAAATACACCTCCCCCTAACCCCTCTTCCCTGAAAAATAAAAACTAGAAGCAAACTCTTTATCAATGAATTGAAATGAACATTTGCTTTTAGAAACATATTCAAATATTATTCAGCTGTAAGTGATGCTAATTTAATCACAGAGCCACAGAAATGTGATTTAGTTTTAATGTTAGTACATTTGGTGTTTTATTAATGTATTTTAGAGTAAATTCTTCACTCTGGAAAATCTGAGTTGGACACTGAAACTATTGTATCTAGAAAAGAAAAACAGAAAGGTTGATACAGAGGATTTAACCAGTTACTTTCTCTCTTGTCTCTTCAGTATTCATTAATTGCTGTTCACACTTTCCTTGCCTTTAGGTTTTATGCAAAAACTTGGTTACACTAGACTTTGTGTCCTCTGGTGAAAAGTACCAAATATTATTGCTATGTGCTGTAGATGTTTCCATACTATGTTCATAGCATGTAAAACCTGAAATCTCACTGGTCAGAGTGATTAAACTGGTTTGTAAAGTGCGTCTTGGTTTTTGAACACAGGGACCAGGTTTTAGAAAATTAGGTGTCATTTTTGTACAGGGAATGGGGGTGGGGTGGTGTCATCCCACAAGCAGATGTGTCTAATTCCATCTCTTAAGCAGGGTGAATTAGCAAATTATGTTAAATTGGAGCAAATAGCATGTAGGACAGGAAAAATAACCGCTCTGATAATCTGTTGCATTTCATGTTTTTTTAATATATATTTAAAAATACCACTTATGTAGAATAAAAAAATTGATGTTTTGAAGCATACACAAATAAAAAAAAAATCAGCTTCTTCATGGGATCATGCTATTTGGCTTGGCTAACACACCCCTACACCTCCTCCCTAACCTCACCCTTGTCTTTTGCTTCTCTTTTGCTCTTCTTCCACAGAAAAAGTAAGCCAAACATTACAGGATGCTATCACAGGGATTCCCAGCCAGCTCCTAAGACCTTGTTGGTGTTACTTGCATTTTTTCTTCAGAGATGTGTACCACGCTGTGTGCTGCAGGGATACTGCAGCTATCTGTTGCTATCTGTTCCCCCTTTCAGGGGGAAGGACTGTAACTTTCCACATTAGCTTGTGGAAAGCTGCTCATAGGGTCCCTAGTTGAAATGGTGTGGAGCAGAAGTGATGGCGCTTTTACTTAACCCTGCAGTGTGTTGGCATATTGTTTGCACATGGTGGAAATTGAAAATATTTGTCTCCCTGAAAACACACAAGCCTCCCAAAATAATTAACAAAGTTTTTAAAATCTGCATGGCAGGAGCATTGAGGTTGCAGAGGATGCATTTGGAAGTCAACTCTCTGTGTGTACACTTATATCTTCCATATTCTGCATAGCTGTGACACTGGAGTATTTTATAGCGTGTCAATGTAGTAGTTGTGAAATAGCATACATGTTGGATAATGCTCTGAATAAAAATTTAAAACCCATTTTGTAGCATGCTATAGAAGTCAGTACTTATGGCAGGCACATTCACGTTAAATCTCAGATTATGCAGTTTGATATGAGATAATACTTTTTCTACATATTACCAAAGCATGACATGAAACCTGTACGAGTGACTGACCTTAAACTCGTAACTGCCATGCATTTCAGTCTGTGTAGCCCAGCAGACTGGCTGCTGAGAGCTATGCTTGCTTCCTTGCTGGTCTGTGAGTCTCTGCAGATGCAAACTCACCCACTCTATGCAAACATGCACACACTCTCTTTTTTTTCTCCTCTCACACTGTCTGGCATATTTTCAGAATAACTCTCCGAAGACTTTCTGAACTGCTGGGTATGATTGTCTGATTGTTAATTTTTTATTTTTTTTTTTTTTAACTGGGAACATGTTTAGTCCAGTGTTATTTAAACAAGCTTATCTCTTTGATCAAAGTCTGTGATCTGAAATTTGAACAGGGTAGGGAGGGTGACTGGGTGGGTGAGGAAATCTATCAAGTGCATACTTATGTGTGTGCTGCTGTCTTAGCTGTGTGCCTGCAGAGGTACAAATGTATATTGCTTCAGAGTAATCTTCAAAATATAAATAACTTTGGCTATTTAGTAGAAGTTCTGAAAACACAGAATTACTACTAAAATTAAAAGTTTTTAGTAAACTTTTCTTGAAGCTATTAGTGACCTGCATATTCAGTTTTCGGTTCTTTGTGCTTTTGAAGGCTGAGATGAGTAACTGTGAAGTTAAGTATAGCATGGACTTCCCAAGTATCCAAAGCATACTGACTGGAGCCCATATACTAATGCATTTAGGGTTGGCATTAACCTTTCTCACTGACTGAGCCACAGACCACAGCAATAAGGCTAGAGAGCTTGAAACAGTTTCTGGAGGTTTTCATTTAGCTGGTTCAGGAGAACTGGTTTGTGCAAACTTAGAATTATATGGAATGAGATTGCAAGATGAAGAATGCATGCTACACCTTTTCATTACGTTCTCTTTCCTTTTGTGCCCCTCCCCCCTCAAATATAACTTTGAGAGACATTTCAGTTTATTTTAGTGCTGATCCCATTTGATTATTTTAGATTATTTGATTTTCTGTTCTGGTTTCAAAATTTAAGTTTGCTGAGCTTTTCTTCACAGGACTAGGAAAAGAATTTCCTGTAATCAATTCATGCATCATGCAGGCAAATAATTTTTTCCTAACTTTTAGGCTCTTCCCATGGCACAGTATGAATAATGCTTTGTTTCATCATTTTGCAACCTAAAAGAGACAGAAATTTCTAAGCTAATCCAAAGTTTTCCCTCACCTTTCATGTTACTATTACACTAGTAACTTCAAGTTGCCAATACGGATGAAAGTAGATAGTAAACCTTTTCTTCTATTTTGATATCATGCACCCACCCTTTCATTTTTTTAGCTAATTTTATTGACTGAGGCTCATTACACACACACAGACTCACGTGCACGCGCTTGCACACACACACGCACATACACACACACATTCTGCTTTGCCATATCTCCGTTACGGCACGGTCCTACCCAGGGTCATTACAATGTACACATTACATATTTCTAGCAAACATGAAAATGAATCAAACAGCAGGAGAGATAAGCACAGATAGATTGGAGCCTGCTGAGGAAATAAAAGGCTGTAATCTGCCTGACCACTGGACTACTCTTCCTGGTTGGATTTAAGCGTTCTTTCCCGTTAGTCGCTGCGGACCACTGGCTAATCTGAAGTGAAAAATTGAACGACTAATAAGAATGAAGTAACATTTAGTGGGACAATTATTTGGTATAACTCCAAAACTAATTGTTTCAGAAGTGATATTTAAACCAACGTCGGCACAAGGCTAGAATTCCTGGCCAGTGGCCAGCACCTTGTAATGCATATTAGCGCAGATGAGGAGTTCCTAAAAGTTAAGGAGAGGGAGGGAGGGAGACAGAGAGAATGTGCCTTTTCAGTGCTCACTCTGCGTTTGTTTGTATCCTCCTCCTCGCCGAGATTAGAGGAATACCTGTGTAGTGCTGCTTTATTATGATTTCTGCTGAGCCTGAGAATAGGTTCTGGTATTTTTTTTAGGTGGACTGCCAGCTGCCGCTCTCGCTGTTGACAGTAAAAGCAGCTATGTTCCTTGCTTACTGCCACTAGCACTGACCATGACCCTTCACACCAAAACCTCTGGAGTTACCCTGCTGCACCAGATTCAAGGCACTGAACTGGAGACACTGAGCAGACCTCAGCTGAAGATTCCCCTGGAAAGATCTCTCAGCGACATGTACGTGGAGAGCAACAAGACAGGAGTTTTTAACTACCCAGAAGGGGCTACTTATGATTTTGGTACTGCGGCTCCTGTGTACAGCTCTACTACTCTCAGTTATGCCCCTACATCTGAATCTTTTGGGTCCAGCAGCCTGGCAGGATTTCATTCACTGAACAATGTCCCACCAAGCCCAGTGGTGTTCTTGCAAACGGCGCCCCAGCTCTCACCCTTCATCCATCATCACAGCCAACAGGTACCCTACTACCTTGAAAATGAACAGGGCAGCTTTGGGATGAGGGAAGCTGCTCCTCCAGCTTTCTACAGGTAAATGCTTTTTCTTTCTTCTTTAAGCAGATGAACTGAGAAAATAAGAATGTGCAAATCTATGTGCCCTCATTTTTATTTCTGGTGCTAAGGACCAAGTGATTTAATTGAATTATCCACAATATCTAGACCATAAAAATAGAGTAGAATAAAACGAAATTGTAATTCACAGCTCACTGTGACTGCAAGCTGTAAATTTTGAAAACTGTACATAAATGAGAAACAAATTGGATAATGAGTATAAATGTTTCCTGGGAAAACATGAAATCATAATTGATTAAAGAATGGCAAATGACCTCCCTGTTGTAATACATTAGAATTGCTGTCTGGAATATACTAAAGGCTTCCACTGTCACACATTTCTTAGTGTGAATGGTTGTTTGCTCAGCTCTTAGCTGGTAGCAAGAGTATTTTTCTCCTCCGGCTTCCTTTACGGTGTGAGAAGTGGCTTATATAGGAAGTAATTCAGATGCACAATATCCTTCCTAATCAAACTGTTCAGGCTGACTCAGTGGCAGTGTCTCAGGCAGTAACCACCTTCTTCATCTATCCTAAGAGTTGAGTACATATTAACCTGCATTTGTCACTGGAGGGTGTTACACACTAACCATTACTCTGGCATGCTGCATTTCAAAAGATAAGAGTTTTTGGGGTGTTTTGTATTTTTATCCCCAATAGAAAGGTTATTTTTTGGGGGGGATCTGCAAAAGAAGGATAAAAGTATCTTTGTAGAGGGCGGAGTGATTTTCTTTGCTTCAAGTATTTATTTTCAGTTGTGAAAACGTTTATGTAATGTCTGAAGTAAGTGGTAGAAAGTGAGAGAATTGTAGCTTCCAAGAAAATACCCTCAAACACAGACACCCATGCTATTAATGTCTGTGCAGTGCTAATAGCATAGTTTTGCATCATCTTTTTGTACCTGGCTTCACGGGCTTCAGAGAATCAAAGTGAACAGTTAGATGTAAATTTATTTTTTTCCCCCCAAACTCACTCTGGATTTGTTTGCTTGGAAGATAAATGTGTGTTTGCTAGAAATGGGATGACTGGAAAAAAACCCCCAAAACAACGAAGCAAGTTATTCCCTCCCTGTCGAGGGCCAGACTCTGCCAGACTTACTTTCTCAGTATAACATGTTGCTGGGAACAGCAACGTATGTCCTTAAAGAGAGACTCACTCAGGCTGAGTAAGAATCTGGTAGCAGAATCAGGTCAAAAACCCCAGAAGTTGTGTTTGTACTTCTTGCAAATGATTAATCAGTTTTGGGGAGCAGATGGAATAAAGACTGGTGAAATGATAGGTACCGGTTATGTCAGACTGTCCAATATAGTGATCTGTATCAAACAAAACACATTCTAGTGCAAACAAATAAAATACCTCTAGGAAGAGTGGATGTATGTCAGAACATAAAGATCTAGAATGATTACCAGTTACTTGGGAGTGAAACTGTATTTTATGTTAGATTAAAGGTCGGGGGGGTTGAGGGTTTTTTTTTGTTTGTGTTTGTTTTGGGGTTTTGGTGGGAGTTTTTTTTGTTGTTCATTTGTTTTTACTAGATAAATATCCAGTACAAAACTGTGTCGAAAAGTTTGTAAGTCACCTTAGATATGTTGACAGTGAAATAGTGAGTTTGTGAAGTTGAAATACCCAGACAGAAAATATACTATAATCAGGGTATTTTACTTCAGGAATAATCAAAACCAAGAGTCTCCTGGAAATGTGGAAATAATGCATTTTTACTTTTAATCAGTGAATTGAGGTAATACATTTAAAAATAAAATTAACTTTTTGGGTTTTTTTTTAGTTTAACTACCAGAAGAAACATGTAAGGCCAGAGCTAGGATTCCCATTTCCTGACATTTCTGATCAATGATGGGTGTTTCCCTTGGAGATGTGTTTTAGCCATATCTAACTGATGGGGCTTAATGCATCAGTAATTAGGTGAATTTATGGTCTTGAGTACACAAATAGTTTATCTGCATATAATGTTATACAAATGATTTAATGATACACATAATTCTGTGAAGCTCATTTTTTGTGGTTGTAAGAAATGAGTATCAAAGTGCTTCCTATGAATGAATTTTGTTAACAGGCACCCTTGGAATAGTGCTGTTGGAATCAAATCGATAAAAGTGTTGCTTTTTCTTTTTATGTACATTTTTGCAGGATTGTATTTACAAAGTTACCATCCTCACAACATTAAACATTATGTCTTTATTCTTTTTATTTGAATAGGTGTTTGGTGTCTGGGAAATAATTAATGTCTAATAATGGTGTTTAAGAACAAGTTTAAAGAAAATCTAATTTCCAATTTGCTTTATTCGTTTGGCTAATCTCATTGGTTTCAACTAGATTGTGGGAGAAAGAGAGCAAGGGGCAGTGTAATCTGGCAATGAATAAATTTATGCTGGAGACTGAAAGATGAAACTCAAAATGGTGAGTTTCTGGAACAACCTACCTGAGGGAAAGGCTAAAATTCTCAATCCAAAAGCCTCCATAAATTTAAAATGGATCACGATCAGTTTACTATTCGTCTGCCTGTTACTATAATAAGTACTGTAACCTGAGACCCAGAAAGACTCATCTGCATTTTTTATTTACCCTTCTGTATAACAGAATTGTGCAGTTTTGCCTGTAATATTGAAATATTTGCATTGCATCATCCTATGATACTGTAGATTTGAGATATAAATAATGCAACCTGTGATAAGATTGGCTAGGACAATAATCATTGTAGGTTGCAGGTGAAATTAAATTCTGTAAATATTCAGATAAAATATTAAAAATCTTCAGTCATAAAACTCAATACTTACCATATGTGATAAAGAAAGTATCCAATGTAATTTGGGTTTGTTACTAAGTGTTCGAAAACATGCTGACTATAGCCACATATACAGCTACACGTGTATGAATTCTGAGGTTATGTTTTATTTCCTTCAAATTGTATTTCCTTTTCCAAGCGGCTTTATCTCTTATCGCCGGATAATGTCAGACTTCTATATCTAGCTGAAGGACAGAACAATATATGGAGAAAAGAGTGATTTTGTGAAATATACAAAAATACACCAGTCTCCCACTTTCTGAAGTTTCTAAATCAAGGGACATCATAATTTGAGAAGGGGCTTAATTCAAATCATGCTGTCTCTAACTTGGCCCCTTTTATGTCTGACCTTGTGGCTGTTTTTTATAGGGAGCCAAACTAAAATACCTTTGCCTTATCTTACACTGTCAGTATCTTCAGTAAGGAGAAGGTATAGCACTGGTTACATTTTCAATTCTCTTCAAATTTACCATATATTTTATTTTCTTGATCATTTTTATAGCAGGCTTTTTTTTTTCTCCTTAAATGATGACTAGTAGTTTACTATTGCAGGAAATCTTGTACTCATGGATAATAGGGTAAACTAATGAAAAGATTTCTTTTGCTTTTAACAACTGAATTTGAGTTCTGGCCATTTCTGGTTATTTCCTTGTACATTTTGGCAGGTTTTTGTTCATTCAGGCAAAAGCAAAGAAGCCTTTCAGTACCTATTTTACTTTGGTAAATTCCTATAAGCAGCAGCAAAGATGAATCTTTTTCTTTTTTTTCCAGCGTGTTATGTTCCAGTGTGATCTCACTGAATGTGCACTTCTCAAATCAGAAGTAAATTCATGCCTGTATTTCAAGGTCTCTCCAGCCCGTGTTTAGTGCTGCTTCCAGTTTTGGCTAAAACTCATGTAAAAATGTATCTACCAGCTAACTGATGATGGAGTTGTCTGTCAGTCTGTAGTGAGTGATAGAGTCAGGGTAATCAGTCTACAGACAAATATCAAGTGAAAAATCATTCATTGTTTCCTCAGTTTTAGGGGCTACTTTGTGAGTATTACACATTATTAAACATTTTAAACCTGCTATTCCAATAAATATGATCACATCTTTAATATTTAATGCTTGCTAAAATAGAGAGATTACAAATGTAGACCAACTCCTCTTCTGCTGCAATTAAAAAATCAGTTAGTTAATCTAATATGTATTTTTTACCCTGTCTGATTCATTATGAAATTTTCTAGCTGTTCATGTTGAGTTCTAAGCACAGAGGATTTTTCTAAATTTTAAAAGAATCTTACAATGAATAAAAAATGCAGACATTTGTAGGTTTTTTTCTTATTATTTTTCTATAGTATGAGGTATTCCATAACATCAGGGAGTACTGTGAAATGTAGTGTTTGGGTTTGGAGTTTTTTTGGTTTCTTTTCCTCTAAAGCATCAATCTATTTTGAGGTCATCTCTTGAACAGTTCGAGTGTTCAGGCAGTTTCTTGAACAGTCCGAGTGTTCCTGTTTTCAGAGCTGATACTGATGTACCTGACAGTTTTACAGTAATAGATGACTGTAATGAAAGAGACAGGAAAACATGGAGTTATCCTATCTCATGGAAATTTTGCAAAGACTAACCTGTTAAATGTTCTGAGATGCACATTACAATTATGAGGGACTTGTGCAAACCAACTTCACTGTTTCTGCAGCTCTTCTTTGACAATGCACTGAAGTGGATTCTTCTGCAAGTGTGCTTGCACCATTAAGCCACCAACCCATATTGTGGAGGAGGATGTGTTCTGTGGCTCTTTCTGCTCCTGAACAAGGTCAGGCAGTTGTGGAAAGGTTTAGAGGAGCTTTTATGCTTCCTCATCCTCCTGCCAAGGCAGGGAGATGGATCTCTTCTGCTTTCTGAGCTTTTTTTTCTGAAAGTTTTTTACTGAAAAAAAATTTCTTCACTTCTTTAGTAGATGTATCTTTTCCATAAACTGCAGACCCAGGAAGTGCTCCATATACCAAATCCTTTCCACATGAATTTAAAACATATGGTGAAAGCTGTGGTTGTTCAGGCTGGCTGCATGGTTGGGCTTCATCTGATTACATGTTGACACCTAGGTCTTTATTCAGTTTTCCGCTTCTTAGGCATCTGGTGCCATTTGAGATGCCATGTGGGCTCTAGAAGATATGATACAGGACCTATGATACAGCTATATCTTTTTGAGGTAGGTGGTGGGTGTTAGTGAGTGTCATCACTTAGAGCACCTCAAATGGTATGTGGAATGGACAGCAGCATCAAACCTTCAAAAGGACACCCTCCTTAGTCTGTGCAGGAACAGAGAGGAGGAGCCCCTGCAAACATTGTCTCTCTAAGGTACCTGCTTAGAATAGACAACGTGCATTGGGCTGTAAGTGTGAGTTTCTCTTTCTATACTGTAAAGTCTGGCTGTACTCATTCCAGTACAGATATCTACTGGATGAAGATTGATGCCCAGTGATGTCCAGAGTTTTGGGAAATTAATCCCACCTGTAGGTGTCCTGTTTCTAAAGACTCTGAAAGCTGTCATCATCTGTAATCTCCTTTCATATAGACACTGCACTATGTCCCTTGAGAGGAAGATGGGGAATTGACTCTGTGTCATTGGCCTTGATCACTCCTGCTCTGAGGCTATTGAAACAACAAACACTGCTGCCCATATCTGCTCTGATAGGGAAAGCATTAGTTACTGGCACCAGCTCCTTCAGCAATTGCAAAGCAAACACCAAATGCCAGCATTTTTATTAAAACCACAAGAAAGGCTGACCAGAGCTCCAAACACAGAGGAAGAGAGTCCTGCAACTGAAGCACATCCACTTCTTCCAACAAACCGAGATTTTGGTAATTTTGGTAATTTGATATTGTTGACAACGAAACATTGAGACTAATCATGAGCTCCCTGATCCGTCTGCAGGGAGTTTTCTGTTATCTGTTCAGGCATCGGAGCTGAGATTAGAGCGGAGATGCTGTCCTTAAACATTCTCATTAAAGTGTTGCTTTCATTGCATCCATTATAGGGGCTGTTTGTAAGACTGGCTGTATGGAGAGGAGTCACATCTGAGCCTGTACACTATCTCTATCTATGTGGGGGGCCTTTCAAGTGAAGTGCAAAAGGTCAGCCTTTACCACAGCTCGTTAGGAACCCTGACACTGGGCAAGGCAAGGCAAAGCTTTTCGGCTTTTCTGCCAAGTTCAGATTCCAGTTGCTGGAAGGGTTCTTACATCATTAGACCCAAGGTATTTGTTCTTCTGGTGCAAGACTATGAACATGTGAAATGTGGCTTGCCAGATTTAACCTACCACATGCTTACAGTGATACTTGTTAGAGACAAGGATATCACAGATCTGCTGGGTAATCTTGATATGATAACAATAAGAATATTGGATTTGGGAGTGATCTGGGAATTTTAGTTTAACTTTTTGCTAGAAAAGGGAAGAATAGTCCTCTGAAAACATAGAGATTAAATATGACTGTCCTAAACATAAATCCAGTTTGATAGCTGTACGTAGTAATTGCAGTGGTCTTCCCATCATTGCAGTGATAGTCTTAAGAATGACACAACATCCACCATCTATATAAATAAGAAGAGGTGCCTCACTTTTCCTTACTGCATGGAATCCATTAGGAAAAGTAAAAAATAACAGTAAATTTTGAAAATCAGAAGTAACTGAGGAGATATCCTAACATTTGGTGAGTAACCGTGAACAGGTGAGCATATGACCACTTCACATCCAGTGGGTAGAACTTCGCAATGATTGTTCCAGAGGACAGTCCATCCCAGAGCAGACATCACAGGGAGAATATTCTGTTTCCACATGCTGCTCTCTCATAGAACTGCCAACTGTCAAAATGTACCTCCCCAGGACCTGGGCAGTTGCATCAATGTAGAACAATTGTTGAACACTGCAGGGAATAGCCTTCCTTTCCCTTTGAGGATTAAATGCCAGTGAGCATCTAGGCAGCACTAGGCTGCATTTTATGTCCACACATTTCAGTTCCCAATCATAAGCTAAGTAAGCAAGCAGTGTATTTTTCTGTCTTGATCATTTTCTGGGGAAAAGCTGTATTTCTCCTTTAAAGAGTTTTCAGTATCTCATCAATCTGTGGTGCAAATGTCCAATTTGATTGCTACTTCCAGTCTTCCCTCCCTCTTGTTTTATTACTTGCTATCATGCAGAAACACTGCTTTGATCACCGCAGCCCACTTCAGTACTGTTATGTGCTGCTAAAATGTGACTATGGAAAGCTTTCTAGCCTGTTACAAAGGGAGTGTCAAAGATAGGATGAAAGGGGAAATAAAATTTACTGCAACACAGGAAAAGTCTCAGCTCATGCTAAACAAAAATAGAAAGCATCAGCTGCAGAAAGAGATGCTGCATAAAATTTGGGCCCTAAATCTTAAATCACAAGACTGGAGACACTCATAATATGCTGTCCATGCAGCACTGTTAAAATTGGAGTATTGAATACCTTCTGCTTTCTTCCTATTTCCCCCCCTTTTTTTTCTGCTTAGGAACTTAATTTTTTCTTCTCTTCAACTTGATCTGTAAACAGATGGAAGTTTAGAAGGTGCTAACCCTAAAAATTCTAATTTAATTTTACTATCAAAGACCAGTGCTATGAAAATCTGTTCTTTGGCAAAAGTAATATCTGACATAATACTTTGTTATATGTATTTCAGTTTGCAAAGCTAGTAAGCATTCTTAAAACATTTGTTTCACTGAGCTATCTTGATCAAGCAATATTTAGTTATATTCAGTAACTTGTATCAGCTGGTGTCTAAAGAAAATTAATTTAAATAAGCGTTCCCTGTTTTGGTTTTTAGTTACAACTTGAACTTGACAGTAAGATCACTGTTTCAAATTACGTATTACAGAATCTTTGTATCCAGGAAACTGTAGCAGTGGCAATGAATACTATAGCTGGGAGTGTGTGCCAAATCTAGATATCTTTGTGGAGCTAATATGTCAAAGAACAACTTTCTATCCTTTCATCCTGCAGCAAAATTATTCTTCTCCTTCAGCCAAATTGATAAACATAAGCAAGGAAAAACGTGTACGTTGCCAAGATATGAGCTGTAGCACATTTGTTACCTTGCGGTAGTTTTGCATGGTTTGGATTATTTGCTATGAGAAATACAACTGTAATTTTTATCAACAAGGGTATCAGCAAGAGGTAAAGCATGCGAATCCTGGAAATGGGGGTTTAGAAGGATATTCCAAATCTTAGAGCACTCCTTTTAACTTCATGGAGAAGTGCGGTGAGATGGAAACCCATACAAAGTAACATAGCTGAAAGTTTTACTGGTGGCAATACAGTACAGTGGTAAGAGGCAGTTATTAAGAATATATGCTGGGCATATTTCATTTTAGGAAGTCAAGCATTGCTAAAGCAGGTTGCACATAGATAAGTGAAGCTACTATTACTATTACAAGCTATAAAGAATTCAAACAAAGTGGAAATAAATTTGATTCTGTAGAGAAATTTTTAAATGCCCCGAAGCAAAATGCCACGTCTAGTATTCTAGTATTCAGTCTGTATTATTAAGTCCGCCTAGGTTTCACTCTTTTTTAGTTACTTATATTGTCAAGCTTTGGCTCATCTTTTCAGTGGTAGATGATTGTCTCTGCTAATGTTTTAAAAAACATTTTTATCAATGGATCAAATTTCTAAGTATTTTGAAGGGAAAAGAAAATTTTGCTGTGCTCATGCAGAAAATCCCCAAACTCTTTCATTAGAGAGGCTCGACACCTTTGTATTACATAGTTCTGATACTTGGTAGTGTGGGAATGCTGTCAAATGAAGCTTATTATTGTTTGATTTTCCTCAGAAAACTTACTCAAATTCAAGCTACAAACTCTTGAAGCTTCTCACTATTCACAATGAGAATTTGTTTGCATTTAATAGCCAAATTAGTTGAAATTTCATGTCTCTCACATGCTCTGTCCTCTCTCATATATTGACTAGATTGCAAAAGGATCCTTCTCTGACAAAGCCTGTCAGGTTGCTTGTTTCACAGCTGCATGTTCTCTGCAATTATTACTGTGGTCTGAGGCAATTTACCAAGAGATTTTAATTCACAGGGTGGTTTGAAGGGGCCTCTGGAGTTTATCTGGTCAACATTCTGTGCAAAGCAGTGCTAGCTTCAAAGTTAGATCAGGTTGTTCAGGCTCTTACCCAGTGGAGTTTTGTAGGTATTGAGGAAAGGAGACTCGACATCCACACGGGACTAGCTGTTAAAGTGCTGAACTACTCTCACTGTGAAAAACTTTTTCTTAATGTATAATCACAACATTCTTTGCTCAAAGCTGTGCTAGAGCTATCCTGTTCTTTCACCGTGTACCTCCAAGGAAAGTCTGGCTCTGTGTCCTTTAAAGTCTCCCACTGTATAGTTGAAGACAGCAATAAAATCCTGCCCTAGACTTCTCTTTGGAAGACTAAACAAATTCAGATCTCTTGGCATCTCCTCATGCATCACTTTTTCCACACCCCTCCTCATCTTGGTGGCTTCCCACTAGACTTGCTCCAGTTTGTCAAAGACCATTTTCACCTTCGAAGCTCCAACTGGAAGCAGTCTTGCAAGTGCCAATCAAGAGGGGGAAAACTCTGCTCTCAGCCTCCTAAGTATAAATGTGTTTTGCTTTGCTTGCTGCCAGGGCACACTGCTGACTCCTGTTCAACTCGCCCACCTGGACCTGCTGGTCATTCTCTGCAGAGCTGCTTTCCAGACCCTTCTCTATTTCTACATGGGGTTGTTTCATCCCAGGTGCATGGCTCTGTATTTTCCAGTATTGGACTTCAGGAACTTCCTGTTGGGCAACTTCTCCAGCCTGCTGAGATCCTTCTGACTGGCACCTTTGTTTTGCAGCATATCCACCACTCTGTACACTCCCATCTCCTCCCAGTTTGGCATCATTAATTAACCTGCTAGGGGTGCAGTTTGTCCCCTCAACCTTGTCATTAATTGAATACCTCAGTATTGATTGCGCATGGGTGCTACTAGTACCTAGTCAATAGTCTATTGCTGATAAAAACCTGATGAGTTTCAGTCTCTTCCTACCCACCTTATAGTTTTTCTGTGCTGCCCATATCTCACTAATTTGGCTACTACACTGGTCTCTCTTCTGCTTTGATTTTAATCTTCCATTTGATCTGTGTTAGTTCTGAAGTGTTTGGCAGAAGTCACACCAGTAAAATGAGGTAAGAAACCTAATGCACAGGCTGGAATATGGGACAAGGAGCAAATAAGGGTGGTCTTTTTGAAAAAAAGAATTAGGACAGTGAAGAAATCTGGTGGGTCTGGTAAGGTAGAAACTTTTGAAGTCTGGTGGAGGATGCTGCAGCAGGTATTGTCAACTGGTAGATGGAACACGTATGGAGAACAGAGGGAGTGCTCCGGTAGGAGAAAGTAGATCACAGAATCACAGAATATGAGGAGCTGGAAGAGGCCCGAAAGATCATCCAGACCATCCCCTGCCCGAGCAGGATCATCTAGAGTAGATCACATAGGAAGAAATCTTGTAGAAGACCTGGAAGAGTTTAGGTTGGACCAGAAAAGTAAAGTTGAATGAGAAACTCCAGATGGAGTTGGAGACAGAGAGGAATTTAAAGGTACTCAGGGACTGAGACTTGATATAGGGAGAAGGGCTGTAAATAGGACTGAAACAGAGTAAATGCGTGTTGCAGTGTGGGCAAATAAAAAGGCTGACAGGGGCAAACAGAGAACACAGAGCTGGGCCTATATAGAACAATCTTCCTCCCAACAGTTATGTGCAACTCTTGTATTTTATTTCTGCATTCTATGGATTTACCCAGGATGCAATGGATTAGCCTGGTGGTTGGTTTCTTCAGTAGACTAAGTGACAGATGTCAGTGCTGTAGGCATGAGCTTTCATCGCTCCTGAAACACCATCACTCAGAAATACTCAATGAGATCCTATTTTGGGTGATGATTATTTAATTTCCTTACAGCGTTTGTATTTTTCATGAACACAGAGAACATATAATAAAGTTACACCAGTAAGATTGTAACATCAGCCTCCCAAAGCTGAAACATGCTAGAACTAAATTTGGGTAAATCTTTCTTCCTCTCTGCCTAATGTGCCTCACATGTCAAATGAAGATGCTACTGCTTTACCACACAGGACACGTGAATAAACATCAATTGGTGTCTGTGAAGTGCCCAATTGTTATAATGAAGAATGCTATTGAAAATCACATGTGGAAAATCAACAAGACTTTTCAGAGCTGGCTTGAATAAGAGAGATTACATAAGGCTACGTATGAGCAAGGGGGATAACATCCAAAATATTGAGTAGGTACTCAGTCAGTGAGTGTAATTTTTTGAAACTAACAGTGGAATAATTAAACACAATATCTGCAATGGAACAAAAATGGATTACATGCTTGTTAGACACACAGAGACAGCATTTTTCTTGTAAAAATAAAGCAAAAACATATTTCCACTTCAGTCCTTCAGAGTTGTATGTTCAATTACCTTGCATTTATTTACATCATAGGTAAATAAGAAATGACTATACATAAGCAGGGAGTTAATGCACCAGTTTTTCATGTTCTCTAATTTACTTCTGACAATAGATGCTGAGTTATGACCCTCAGTTCATTGTATTCCTTACTTAAAATGAAGGAGTTTGCTGGTTTTATTTCAGCAAAGCACTGAAGATTTTTACTCTTCAATGGGAGAGATGCATTTCAGTACAAAAATAATTACATAAGCAAATATTAAATTATGCCTGTACCTGTGCTTTTCTTTTCAAAAGCGTTTAGGAAAATTACCTAGGCCAAGACTGCCTTTTTAAGAAGATCTAAAATGACGCTGCATGGCTAGCACCAGCTTCTTTTTTATTTATTAAATGGCAGAATTAGGTATTAATAGCTTCAAGATGTTTTCATGCATGACCCATTTTCTGACTCATACATGCCTTGTTTCCTCTCTTTAATTCGTTTTATTGTCAACAAATGTGGATCTGCCTGGAAATAGCAAGCAACCTGAAAACTGCATTGCCCAAAAGATTGGCCCACTTCTGCACTGTCCTTCACAGTTGTTCTAGACCTGAACCCCAGGATGGTAAATTAAAATGAGTTGTCTCATTTGTTACAGGGGAGATATGGTGACAAGTAAGTGAAAACAGATCTCCAAACAGCTTGACTTCATGTCTTCTGATGAGAGGCATGTTTAAGTCATATAGCATCCTAAAAGGAATGGAGTCTGGAGGTGCTCTTTGTTGAGTGGACTTGGTACCAGATTACTTTGGGAAAGTTTCCTTGTCTCAGAGAAATTCCTCAGGTCTGTTGAGTTGGAATTAATGATCTTAAGGGTCTTTTCCAACCAATAAAATTATGTGATTCTGTGATTCATATAAATATGTATGTGAAATCAAGTGACTATGGTTTCATGCTTAAATATCTAATGCTACACGCTTGAATTAAAAAATAAATACCTGAGATGTTACTTGGAGCTATACGAAGAAAACTGTTAAAAACTGTTACTGAGGTTTCAAAATACTTTTATTAAGGTTAGAACAAAATAGAAACCAAACCAAAGCAAATCAAAGAACAGAGATCTTCAACCTTTTTTATCATAGAATACTGTTAATATAATTCTGAATACATGGACTGTTTTAAAATCAAGCATTAATTTTGGTGATATTTAGACCAGAGCAAGCATAGAAGAGAAACAGGTGTTTTGTTAAACTTGCTGCTCAATCAGATAATTTTCTGGAAGAGTAATGTCTGAAACGTTTGGGAACTTTCGGGTCCATTTTGGTGTATGGATATGCAAAATTTGTTAGGTTGTGGTGGAGAAAGATGAGCCATAGCCGCTGGCTGTTGCTCAGTCCTAACACTACGAGGGGCTGAGTGGCTGTGATCAGATGCTGGCTTCAGAGACCAGAGGTGAGAGGGCTTGTGCTGCCATCTGCCACCAGTGTCAGCTCCTCTGAGCTTTCCTGTCCAGGCTTGTTGTGCCAAGCTTAATGTGTCCTCCTTTTCCAAAATTTAGCTATATTCAACAGAGAATGTTTTGGCTAGAAATGAGTAAAAAGATGTTGGGGTTTTTTTCTGCCATAGGTAGCTATTAAAGCCACAAAGGTATTATGTAATGAACAAAAGTTGAAGCCTGGGTGGTTTTTTTTTTTTCTTTCATTTATAAGAAGCATGCATAGCTGGAAAAGGAAAAATCTGTAAGATTCGGCAGAGGTTCCTTCTATCTAGTATACTGGTATTATGTATGTCCCATGTGAAAAGGTAATATTTTTTTTATTTATCACAATAGAAGTGTGACTGCTGCATCCAAAATACTGTACATTTAAATCTGCGTGAATTTGTCTCTCTAATAGACTTTTTCCTTCCTTTGTAATTTATAAGGCAGGGAGCAATTACAGGTTACCAACAATATAAAGTGAAAAGATGATTGGGGTGCTATATTGTGACATCTCAGAAGCATTTCAGCTTATCCTATCCTGCTCTGAGGAGTAAGAATTGACATAAAAATGATGACATGGATCTGCCAAAACAAAACACAACTTTTTAATGTCTTGAAACAAAATTATCACCAAAACAAAAGGCAAATGCATGGATTTCCCACAGAACTATTTTTTACACATTGCTGTATAAAAATATGTCAGATTTCGTCAACAAGTAGTTTTGTAAACATGTGGTATGTGCAGTTAGGTACATGAATGTATTTCTTACTTTTCATGAGCTGTCTTCTCTTTGTTTACTATTGATTGCACAGTCAGCACATGCAAATTTATCTGTGGACATTATCTGCATGAATAATTTAGCTATTTTGGGATAATTTAGACAGGCTGGAAGGGGACACAGCTGGGACAGCTGACCCCAACTGACCAGAGGGGTATTCTATACTATATGATGTCATGCTCAGCATACAAACCTAAGGGAAGGATGAAGGGGGGAGGATGTTCAGAGTGATGGCATTAGCCTTCCTGCACATAATGCTTTCCTGGGGATGGCTGAACGCTTGGTAAGTGGTGAATGAGTCCCCTGGTTTGCTTTGCTTGTGTGTGTGGCTTTTGCTTTACCAAATTGTCTTTATTTTAACCTACAAGTTTTCTAACATTTACTCTTCCCTCATCCTCACTGGTGGGTGAGTGAGTGGCCGCCTGGGGCTCTGCTGTCAATTGGGGTTAAACTGTGACAAGTATATAACAAGCTACAACGCACACGTTATGTTGGCCTGGCAGCACTATAGTACTGTGAACACTTGTAGCAGCCCAACTCCACAGGTGAAATTCAGCCTTTCTTGTATACAATGACTGGTTGGCATGACGTGTTCTCAGACCAGCTATTTGTTTGCCTTGTGTCATGCTTTTGTCACTTGTTCTTTGATCAGTAACACTCAGCCATGTGCTTTTGTCCCATTTTTTTACACTTGGTATGCTTTCAAGCATATGACTTTGAAGTTATATTTGTATTTCTGGGGTGCACATTGTACATGTCCATCAACTAGGACTGGTGCCTCTGTCTTGTCAGCTGTAAATCAAGTGTCACACCAAAACACGCAGTGCAGCAGACTGGCTTTCATCTGCTGCTGCCACTGCAGGCTAGCCATGGCCTGCAAGGAAGTCTGCCTGCTTGTTTTACTGGGATTATGGAGGTCCCATGTACTAGTAGTTTGGTTTGATGAAACTGGCTGAGGCACAGATGGTTCTGTATGTTTTTGCACTGTTAGTCTGAGGACTTGAGAAGCTCTGGTTTACTCTTTTGTCTGGAAAAAAAAGAAAAGAGCTGATCATAAACCACATTTTCTGGGGCAAGTACAAAAGCATTTTTATGTGAACGTGTCAGATTTTCCTGAGTGCCTAGTTCCTCCTTTGCTGCCCATATCATGTCGTTGGGTTTAGCAGTTCTTCCTACTCTTTTTCCTGTACACTTGCTGGCAGCTGGCATAGAGTGGCTTGAAGATGACCTGGGTGTTAAAATCTTTCTGAAAAGATGTTTGTCTCTTTTCTGTGCTTTATATCAGCTGGTTCAATAGGTCTTCATGCACTTTGATGAACTTAAAAGCACTACTTGAAGTAGTCTTTTTTGCCAGGGTTTATTTTCCTGTGGCCTAGAGCACTCTGATTTTTTTTTGTTGGGACTGTATGTGGTGTTTTGTTTCAAAAGTTCATTTTCAAATGCTGTGTACCACTTAAAGTTACAATTTTAGTTTCAAATGTAATTTTAAAGAAACATAGCCTTTTGAAATGGTAGATTGGTTAAGATGGGATTTTTTTACACAATATTATGTAAATTGTAATGTTGTGTTGTACAGTCTGCATTGTTATTTAACATGTTTTTAATTAGCATAAAGGAAATATTTTTCAAGCATTTTTCTTTAAAAATATGTTGTTTAATGTTGGTCATTGAAAGATTTTTCCTTGGAATTTAGTGAAGCTTTGGGTAATTTGTTAAACTGCAGTCTTAATGTGTTTCTGAAATATTTGGAAAGAGGGCTTGCCCACATATGAGCCCATAAAAGTCCTATAAAGACATGGTGAAGGAAGATTTATGACTGATTCCTGTGTTTTTGCTGGCATTTACCTTTGAAATAGTTTGGAGGTAAGTGTAAGATTCTGACAGCACTTCCTGAACCACCATTTTCCAAGCTATTGAATGCATTTAACCTTTTCCTTTCAGATGGTAGGATTGTGCTTGTTTATCTGAAAGGAAAAACTCTAACAACCTAGTGACTGTTTAATTCTGAAGGAAGTTTTAACATGAAACCTAGAGAAAAGATTTCTGGATGTTCTTGTATTAAAGGCTGAATTTCAGCTTCTCCTCACCTCCCCCCCATATTTCAATTCTAAGACTCATATTAGGAATGCAGTGGTACAACTTTTCAGTTTTGCATTTGAAGCTTAGCATAACTTTAAGGGAGACAAAAGTGAATAGATATTTCTAAAAGTGTGAAAGCTGTAGAGGATATACACCAGACTGTGAGCTGAAGCTGGCCTCTTTATTTTCTTTTCCCCACATTCTTCCATTTTTTTCAAACAAATTTTATTCTTCAGAGTATTTATACTAAAGCAAGCTGTCCTGTGTCTATGTTTCCAGAGTGGTTGCCTGCCAGGCCCTCCACTTTGACACACTTGTGGGCACAGACGATTGCCACACTCAGACCCCTGTTGCTTCTGCCCCCAGAGTCACACAGCCACACACCAACTTGGTATTGCTGCCAGAAAATCGTATTTATGCAGTGCCTGAAGGCGCTTTGTCTGTCAGCAGCTTTTTGCTTAAATTTGGCATGCTTTTAGACAGTGGATTAAGGTTTTTCCTCAGATTATATGATGTTTCATACTTCAGAGTCTGTGGGTTTGCCTAACTTAATGAGAAAGGTGGTGCAGATATTAATAATGCCCAGTCAGAGTTGTGCCTGGCAGGAGGTAGAAATGGGCAGAGAGACTCTGAGCAGCTTGGCTGGTTGGTATTTTGGATCCCAGGGAATTGTATCAAAATATTTATTTCACTGGTGGTGTTCCTTCAAGAGTAGGAGGATAATCCAGGGATTCAAAAAATACATCAAAACAAGCATTTGCAGAGATTTTACTCCAAGGATAAAATAGTACCATTAATTTTTTAAATAAGAGTATGGTATCTGTCAGTTGTTAAAAGCAGCAGATATTTGTAAATGGGCCACTTGAAATGTAAGTAAGCAAGAGAATGCTTATCTAGTGCTGCTTTCCACAACAGAATCTGAAACATTAGCTATTTCTCAAATTCAATAAAGGTCGGTGCAGTGCCCAGCCTTTGGAGAGGAGAAATCTAATACACAAATACAATATGGGGGAATTTCTAAGTAGGGAAAAGGACTGAAAAAAAAATCAAAATCTAAGGAGTAGAGAAGATCAAAAGCTAAATATACAAGTCAACAGAGTAATCTTTTGAATAACAGGCCAATTTTCTTCTTTGAACATGTCAGTATACTGTTTTAGGAGAGACTGGTGAGGCCTCTTTCAGAGTTTTGTGCCCACTAAAGGGCAAACAAAGTCCTTGTGAGTGCAGAAAAAGAATGGGAGAATTAGAGAGGAAACTTTGGAAGGAAGGCTGGAGGCAGCATGGCATGCACCTGGCAAAGGAAAACGTGTACTGAGGGGGCAGTACCTGAATTGTTCTCTGGCCTAATAGGAAATAGCTGAGGACAAAGAAGCTTAATTTGCAGCAGGGAGGATTTGGGCTTGACAAAGCCAGAGAGAGGCTTAATCATTGGAATTGTTTCAAGGAGAAGTTAAAGCAAGTTCCTGTGAGGTAAGTCTAGATATGTAGTCTTCAGCAGTAGTCCATCCCTGATATACTGAGTATATACAGAGTATATTTGCTGTATATAGTGATATACATGAACCTTAGGTCTCCAGTCAGAGTGGTTACTGTGATGGAGGCTTATCTTGTAAGGGGTGTAGTCCCAGTCCAGAGGAGAAAAGATAGAAATACAGATCATATATGGCAGGGCCTCATACATGATATTTTATAGCTTTAAAGGTATTATAAAGAAAGATTTGGTTGATATGGTTTGACATCCTTCCTCTGCCATTTGTGAAGGAGGGCAATAACCTGGCTTTGCCTACTTCCTTAAGGCAAGAGAGAGGTAGAATATGTCTGGCCCTCCTGCCTGTGACTGTAAATACAAGGCAGAATGATAACATTTTTGTTTTTCTAGTTGTCCTTTTTAGGTCAGAAGCCACATACAGAAAAAATGTTAGTTGTAAGCTTGTATTTTTAATAAGCCCAAATTAAGGTGACCTGTAAAAATCTTATTTGGTCTCTGTGCATTTGTGACTATCACTATAGTAATTATTTCCATAATTATAAGGTAATAATAAGTGGACTGCTCTTTCAGTATATGAAAAGGATCAACTCTGGAACATGTCATGCTCATATAATGAAATATGTCACTCTTTGTAAATTCTTTATTCATTCTTGCAAAGACCGGTAACTACAAAACAAATGAGGAAAAAATTTCAAGATGTATTGTGTGAAGGCTGCTGATCGCTGTCCTGAAGAACTAAATTCTTTGTCTAGTTCTAACACAAATGTTCCAAAATAATCATTTAAATCACACTTCTCACAAGTATTCTTCTGTTGTATTGTAATTTTCTGTGTGCTGAATAGAAGTCCTACAGTCTAATTCATGTAAGTGTTGAACATTTACCCTTGCAATTGCAGACAAGGGAAGTAGCACTCTGAACATTCAAAATGCTCTTTAATGGTGGGTACTTAAAAAACTCAGGATGCACATAACTCAGTGTATACTTCTGACCTTAATCTCTCTCAGCCTCATTTTTTATTTTTTCAACTCATAAGAGCATTGAAAAAATATATTCATTAGCACCTGTCAACTGCTAAAATGCTATAGGGGCATGGAAATACTGGAAGGAAATTAATTCTGATGTTATAGCTGAGTTTGGATAGTACACTGAGAGTAAGGCACCAGAAACTGAACAGTCAAGAAAAAGTATCCAAGAGACAAAGACAGAATAACTGCTCATGCAATAAATTATTTTTATTCTGTACACTGATGAGCTGTTTGCCTGTGAAAAGTACAGTCCTATAAGTAAAGATAACATATGTATGCACAGGAGGAAATAATGAAGGTTTCAGTTGCAAGGTGCCATTCAGCCATGTTGCTCTACTTAAAATCTTAATCTTCTTTTAATGTACATTCATGTAAAATATGTGTGTGGGTGTTTCTGCATTCACCTTATGTACAGAAAAAAATTATTAAGCTTCTGTACACAAGAAAAAAGAAACAAAACAGAAAATCGCTGATGCTTCAGAGCTATTTGAATTCTGGGCTACTCTTAGAGGTACAGCTACACCACCACTCTTCATTTAAGACTAATGAAAATGACCCTGTGAGCTGCAGTTTAGATTCAAACAGGACTGAGAAATAGAATGGAACAGAAGCAGCTTCTCACTTATTTACTCCAAAGATTGTTTTGGTGCAAATTTAAATTTCAGACCCATTAAACTGATAAATAGATTGAGCTCTGTCCTCTTTCAAACCCACAACCTAGCCCTTTGTGATCCCCAAGAAAAGCTGATTTTTTTTTTTTTCAGAAATTTGTGAAAACTTCTATGTTGCTAAGGGGGTCATCTGCAAATTTTTAGCTCACATTTATAAATCATGGAAAACAGGTCCCAGTAGTAGCAGTGTGGAAAAGGGAAATGTTGAAAACAACCAAACTCAGGTATTTCCTGAACTAGGAGTCTGGGATCCCATCTGATCCCAGGGAATGTCTAAGAAATGTGTCTGGAGATGCCACAGACCTTGCAGTGACTGTGCATAGACACCTCTGTAGGCTTTAATCCAGCTTGCAAGTATTAGTGACAGATGGGAGAAAAAAAATATTGAATTAAAAAAAAAAAGGGAAGGACTGAAAGGATGTACAAATTTATACTGACTTTAGCAAAAGCATTACTTTGGCTAATAGATTTTATTTCACACATGGCTTGGTTTAATTTGGCATATACAAATGTAGTATTTCAATCATTCATTTTAAAATTAACCAGAGCTAAGGATGGAGGAAGATTATAAAACTAAAGCCAAAGAAAGGTTTAATTTCATGTTGAATAAGGAGCTTTGATGACCTAAGAAGATATGCTTTTGTTTTGATGTTGACAGAGCCTGCCCTCAACACCACCATTTCTTGGTCAACATTGGTCTATTTTTCCTAAGTTATTTTACTTTATTTACTAAACAAGATTTTATTTTGGTTCTGCAGAAAACGTTCCAGTGTCTTCTGACTATAACACACATTTTCTGATACATTGTGAAATACTGCCAATATTCTAAGATTATTTTATTATTCAACTTTGATATAACTTGATTCATTTCCATGTTTGTCTTAAATTTCTCTTGACAGTTATCTTTTCCTCTCTTTTACCTTCACTGAGGCCTGTTCTGTTTTCAGTTGCCATTTTTTCTTGATGTGCCTTCACATATATCCTGTTATTTTTAAAGTAGTTCATATTGTCTCCCCTCATTCCTTTATGTCAAATATTTCTTCACCTTATCTATTCACTATGCTAGCTTAGGTTCTTTTATATACGTAGTCCTGTCTAGGTGTCCCTGCATGCACCCTGAAGGAGAAGAGCAGGTATGAACTAAATCCATGGATGGAATGAGATGGAGTGATCGGAGGAACATTTCTCCAGCACCAAGGTCTCCTCCCACTTTGTTGTCACAAGTAGCAAGGGAGCTGCTGTGCAGTTCACCTCTGGTGGCCCTCCCGGTTGCACTCTCTATTTCCACAGTTGAAAGACTTGCCGAAGGCACAGGGAGCCGTGCATGGCTAGGGGAGAGGGAAGAGAATGGGCTGGCCAAGCAATCCATACAGAGACCTGAATTACAGGCAGCTTCTTCTCATCCTACAGCTCATGTTTCACAGCTATGTTTTTCCAATATAGAAACTATAGATGAAGTTAAATGTCTCCTTTAGTGAGGTAGGCCCTAAGCTAGATGGGACATCACTGTCTAAAGGAAAAGTTCATTACTTTCATTTTTGATGCTACATTTTGATGCTGACATTGACTTGCTGGTGATCAGGGAATAAACTGAGGATAATCAGGGAAGAAAGGCACACGTGTATTTGTTACCTACACAAGGCCAGGACATGGTACAAACACCAGCACAATGACTCTCACTGCTTTATAGCTTCTCACTCCTAGGCGTGACCTGACTGAATAATCCTCTCTCAGGGCATGGTTCAGGTGGGAGCTGTGCAAGTGTCCTTCTTCCTTGGTAGCTTAGACAAAGCCATCCTGGTTTAGAGAGGAAGAGATTTTAGCAGTGTGAGTAAAATGTGCTCAGAGCAATGGATTGGGTATAACTTGCATTCATGCTCCAGAGTGAGCCCCAATTGATTTTCATCACTTGCAGAGGATCAGCCAAGTAATGATACCAGCTTCTGGTCCTGTTGCTGGAACACACCCTCACTGCTCTAGTACATCTTGTGCCAATGATGGCTTGACATGGGACCCCTTCTAGAGGTCTATCTAGCCTAAAACACCCCATGATCCTGTTAGTTTGATATAAAATCCATGTAAGACTTTCTCCATTGTCAAATTGTATTTAACTTAATTACAACCCTAGGTATTTTGGGATTTTTTTTAAGCAAACATTTTCATTTAGATGGCATATGATTTTTCTTTTTCAGATTCACTGGAGCTACTTTCTGAGAGTACAGGTTTGAGGTGCTCTTTATACTTGGCAATTTTCTGCTTATTTGTATACTTAGTCATTCCTATTGCTGTACTTCTCCTTGAGATGCCTTTTAAGTATTTTCAGTCACTTATGTTCAAACAATCTTTCATAAATATTTTGCCCCATATGGAAATTCACATTCTAATAGCAAGCTAATTAATTTCATATTGAATAGTAGAATTGTGTTGTATGTCCAATGTGGGGAAAAGCTTTTGAGATAGACCTTGACTACATTTGAAATTCCCATTTTACACTGAGAACTTCCATCCATTCTGGTAAGAGAGGTTGAGCAACTGCAGAACAAATTTCTTGTATCAAAGTAAATTCAGCAAGCTTGAATTTCTCAAGGTTTCTCCTTTGACTACTTAAAAATCTTTTCCCTTAAGCTCTCCTACCTATAGAATCTCTGTTTCAGATAAAACTGGGATTGTGAATAAATTGGGCCTGACCTTGTTGTTGGATGGATTGTGTACTGTAGGTTATCCTAAATTCATCCTGCCTTCCAGTCAGATTAACATGACGTAAAAAACCCAAGTTTACATTACAAAACTGTGATCCCATCATGTACACATTCTTTTTTACCTTACAGTCAACATGGGGTTAATGATGTCTCCACTGATTCAGAGTTGCAGGTGATTTGTGAATGTTTAAAGCAGAGGTGTCTTGTTTGCTAATACATTTATTGAAGAGAAGATTCAGTGCAACACAGATAGAAAAACATGAAAGTGAGTGTAGAAGACAAGTTTGTCCTCCTCTGTAGGTTCCAAAACATTTTCCATTGTAAGTCTGCTGTGTTGTTACATTTGGAAATGAACAGTAAATTCTGAGGTTTTTTTTGCTTTCTAATCTGTTCTGTCTTGGTGAGGGCCTGGGAGGGCTTTGTCTGGGGTTTTCTTCCTTTTTGATTTGTATTTGTATCTCTTTGGTAAACATAGTTGAGAAGAACTTTTGGGGTTGCTATTGTTTGCATAGATTACAAAGGAAATTGTTTAAAAGGTTTTGCTATTGTATTTTGGGAATGTTGATCTTGCCAAAGTTATTAAAGTTGGGTTAGGTTGTTGCACTGTGTTCTCCAGAAAACTAACCCTTGAAACCTAACTGAGAATTGCATGAAGAGCAGACCGTTATTATTTTCTCAGGGCACAGCCCCAGTGGCCTGTGATGTGCACTAACTAGCAGCGGATTTCTGGATGAAATCTGAGATGTTATTTTGATTTGGCAAGCTTTGTGTTATCAAGATACTCTTTTCCAAAAAGACTTCCTCCTCACCTCCTCTAAGAAGTGCAAGAGTTGTGATAATCCAAAGTGTATTTGTCACTAGCTTTCATTTCCTTTGCATAAATGGAAAGGGGTGGCATGATGTTATTTCTGGGACAAGGGATATTTTGGTGTGTTTTTCACTGTGGTTTACAAGTGCCTGAATGTGATGACTCCACAAGGCCAGTTTGCAAAACCTTGCTCAAGTGATGCTTGAGTGGGACGAATTTTGGGGGTGGGAGGCTTTGCTCTGTGACTGAGGATGGACAGAACCTTTGGGACAGACTCCTCCCATAAACAGTGTGGCAAAATATGCCTGTCTTTGCTGCATGTTCCTTGTTACAGTATTCATACAACTTATTTTATTATTCTTATTTTCTTATCTTTTATTTTTTATGCATTACATTTTTTGTGAGATTTCTCATCTGTTCTGAACAGAAAAAGCTATTCTTTTTTTCCATTTTTAAAAATATATTTATAATTAAAAAAAAATTGTGAACTTTATCTCGGTCTGACAAAAGACAAACATTCTGAAAAGATAGAAATTTAAAATACCTGCACTGAGTAATGGCTGATAAACTTTAGTTTTTTTTCTTTAATATTGGTTTTATATATTAGTTGAAGTGTTTTATTTTGTATCCAACTAGGCAGCAAGGATGTGTGTGGTGTTGGAAAAATACTACACCTGCAAAAGTTTGGAATTTGAATTTTACTTTCCTTTTATTGTTTTTAAAAGTGCTTTTTTTTAAAATGAGAACTTACAAGTTAGACTTTATAAAATTATAATTTATTTCACCTTCTTATTCATATAAAAAATGGGAATACACATATTTGTAACAGTTTCGGAAAAAAGATAAATTATGAATATCTATAAAGAGATCATGAATGCTAAACAGACTAGTCTATTGCTGTTAAAATTACATGGAGAGTTATTTGCTTGCGGTTTTACTTCAAATATTTAAAACGTTCTTGTAGCTACATCTAAAAGTACACTTTTATTAAAAGTCACGTCATGGTTAATTTAAAGTTATACTGAGGGGATGGATTAGGCTATCTAGTTGTAGCCAGCGGAGAATGGGAGTGGAGAAGATAAGAAACAACAGCTTTGATCAGTGCTTAGTAAAAAAAAAAAAAAAGTCAATTAAATGAGGCACTGGCATAAAGCAAATTCTAAGGAAGGTTCAGTACCCGGAAAAGAATAAAAAAAGCTACCTAGGTCTGGTGGGCTGGAGAAGGTAGTTACGTGAACAATATATGTGTTGAATTCATAATGATTAATTAATGATAAGTTTTCAACTTTTCACATTTTAACATCTAAAATATGCAAGGTTATTTTTTTGTCTGTGCCCAGTTTGTTAAACTTGTACTGTTAGAATCATGACATTTTTCAGTTTTGCCATCTCACTAAAAAGCCAGCTTTGTGCCATGGCAGCACTTCACCACTTGCAGTTTCTTCTGTCTTGAACAAGTTTCAAGGAATCAAAAGTTATTTAAATAAATGTTTGAAATTATCTGTTATGTAAGGCCTGGTAAAGAACTCTTTTTTTTTTTTTTTAAAAATGCAGTTTTCATGGATGCTTTCAGTAGCCGTTCCTGCTATATAACGTTGTGAAGCACCACGTTTCTCTAGTAGATTCTCAATGAAAATGTATTGTATTTGGGGATAGAAATTGCATGTAAAAGGTCTTGAAGGGTTGTCTATCAATATGTTTGAGAGCATCCAAGTAGCCTTTGATGGTAGATATCTACCAGGTGTTGAGATGGCTGTAGCAGATGTCAGCAAACTCTGGGTAGATGAAAGAGGAAAGTTGAGTGTATGTAGAGTAATCAGAAAACTGTTAGGGAGTGTTGATTTGGGTGGGAAGGTGCTGTTGGTGCCAGATACCTTTGTTAATCAAAACAAAGGAAATTTTGTTGCACTGAAGAAGGGAATAAGGCAAAATCAGGTATGTAGGAGAAATCTGAAAGAGAAAACCCCCATCTACTCAGCCTGAAAACAGGTACATTTGAGGAAGTGTTGGGGCTCTGAGTAGATAAGAATCACCTGTTTACTAAGCAGCAATTAAAACGTGCATATTAAGTGGATAATTACTATAAACATTAGGATTCTTCATACTTTTCTTATGCAGTCACACCCAATCATATTTGTTTCCTAGACAATTTGCAGTGAAAACTTTTACTGGAAAGCATGTTTTGCAAGAGTTGTTTGCCTTCCAGGAGCAATCCCTGAGTTCACTGCTGGTTCCCTTGGTAATTTCACATCCCGTCTTCTTTCTGAATCTTGTTTACCGTGCCTTCAGCAGCTATCCGTAACAACCTCTTACCAGATTCACTAGATGTAAATTAGTTGCCATTTATGCTATAGATTTGTTAGGTTTTCATTCAGCAGCATGCTGCCTGTGTGGGTCATGTGCATGTTAAGTATATGTCTAGTAGTATGTACATTACTAGACCAAATCTGTTTGGCAATAATTTTTAATACTTTCTGATTTCTTACACTAAGCACACTTAATTTTTTGAAAGTGATGTTGTAATGAAAATAGGAACTGGTTTAGGCCATATTATATCTTTGAAAATATAAGGAATTTTTTCATCTCTAATTGGACAATACTACTTGAGAACAGCCTGGTTAATTTAAGTGACTTGAAAATTCAGGTGCAAACAAATGATTTTTTTGCCTCAGATAATCAAGCTAATATCTTCTTATATTGCAGCCTTGCTAAGTCCTTTTGAGAAGTGCAGGTACACAAAAATAAAGCTGATTTTTGTATTGCTTTGTAATGTCTTTAAAGGTTGGATTAATTTATCGAACAGTTTTTTAGTTTTTCAAGGTACAATGACTAATAACATTGGATTGATTTGTGAGAAATTTCTCTGTCTTACTGGTTCTACACCTTTCCAGTTAGAAGAGAATAGGGGATGGAAAAATATTTATTGTCGTTTCAAAACTAGATCTGATGCTCTTTCTTACAGTCTGCAGGAGTGGATGAGACTTAGCTTTGCTGAAAGAATTATACTTCTCTTTTGTTATTAACAGGTCAAGCTCTGATAATAGGCGTCACAGCATCCGGGAGAGGATGTCCAGTACCAATGAGAAAGGGAGCCTGTCCATGGAGTCCACCAAGGAGACCCGGTACTGTGCTGTCTGCAATGACTACGCTTCAGGCTACCACTATGGTGTCTGGTCTTGTGAGGGCTGCAAAGCCTTTTTCAAAAGGAGTATTCAAGGTAATAAATTGTCCAAGTGAATCACTGTTACTATTTACTGTTGAGGAAACTGTGAAGCTACTTGATACTGCAGGTGGGCCCAGGACAATGACATTGGGTTTTCATTAGCTGCTGATGTGCTCTGCCATATATTTTTGTCTCTGGTGAATACTGGTAGCAGATATATAATACGCTGTTATTTAGTAAAAGACTAATGAAGGAAAGAAAATCTTTTCATGTTCTCTTTAGTTTAGGCATGTCTGACCAAGGAAGGGAGCGAGAGATCTAATTTAAAAATACATATTAGATCGAAATGACTGTACTTTCAGGGTATTTGTATCTCTTCTCTGTGATTAATTTCTTTTTTTTTTTTGTGAATTCCCTGTCAGATGAAGATTAATTTATTAATTAATTCATAGTTTAATCTCAATTTAGTGCTCCATTAGCAAGAGGAGCAATCCAAATCTTAACTCCTTGGTGAGATATCTTTTGAGAACCAATATTGAAAATTAATGTTTCCTTGTTGAATAGCATTTGTATCTGACAGCAAAGCAGTGCTTCGAACTCAACACAGAACAATTAAGTTCATCTTCCTGTCACATCTAAAAGTAAACTATGCAAGGTGACACATGGAGGAAATGGCACCTAACAGAAACAGTGTTAATTGCTGTAACTGACCTAATTCTTTATTTAAATGTCTGCCACTCTGTGGATTTAATACTTTTATTACTTTTTTCAACATCTCCTAAGCTGATTAAGCTGTAAGATTCTACCCAAAAATATGGGTACTGTATCTAAGTCTTGTTTTGGAGAAGAAAATAAAACAGTTTTCATCCTTTCCAAACAGAAAGCCAGTAAAGTGCTATACATTAGTTAGATTTCTATATTTTTTAAACCTCCAGGTGATATATAGGCACAAAAATTCCTGTGGCTCCTTTTTCCTCAAATAAACATAGCGAGGAGCACTTTTTACCTCCTATCACAAGGTGCGATTTTTGCCTGTTTTGTTGTGTGACTACCACTGAGGTGAGTTAAGTAAGACTTCCAACAATCAGCTCAGAATTCTCCCTGCCTTAAAGAAGAAAAGTGAAAGATTGGCTGTGGGGTAGGCATTGATGAAATGATTTGAATGTCAGTGATTAGTTAATAGCTACGCATCAGAATGATTTTTAAAGAGACTAGTTACTGCCAGAGGTCAATAATAAGCAACAAGGAGGGTGAAAGTTACCATCAAAATGACTTACTTAAACTTGTGATGTAGGGAGAACAGCTACCTTATTGAGAGTTTTTCCATTATTTTTCATTTTGAGTTCCCCCAACCAGAAGAATTCATAGAATTCTCATGTTCCCTCTTTGTACTCATACTGAAATAAGTCAGCAACTAAGGAAAAATGTATGTATTCCTTAAGCAAAAGCAAGAGTTGGTTATTGAGTAGTTGTACAGCACAGATCCTCAGCTTTTGGCCACTATGGAGTAAGAAACTAATCTGACTCTGTCATTGAGTTCCATGGTTCTATGTCAGCACTTGGGTGCTTTTGCCCTAGTCTCCATGTGAACAATGTTGCCCTTGACAGTCATCTGTTGTCTACTTATGCTACAGTACATGCTAATTAGTAAATTTAATTCTTGCTACATTTATATACCTGACATAATTTTTAAGCAGGTAATCTTTAAAAATTTAAAGATTGAGGTTCTAGTGTCCTGTGAAACACCTTTCTTGATCTTTAAGTCATATTTGCTCTATTTTAAACCCATTGCTTCTTGTCCTATCCCTTGTGGGCATGAAGGCAACTAATTACAGTAACCTTTTACATAGTTGAAGACTGTTATCATATCTTTCTTCAGTCTTCTCTTTTTTAGACTAAACAAACCCACTTCTTTCAGTGGAACTTGCTTTCTAGATTTCTGATCCCATTTGTTAAACTCCTCTCTACTTTCTCCAGTTTTGTGGTTAACAGCTACTGTCAAAAAAATAACATCTACTTATATCAAGTAATTCGACAGTATGAGCACTTACAAGAGAACTGAGATCACTTGATCACAGATGGTATGAAAAGTCCTCTGAAGTATTTTTAAAGTCATACCTACCCAGTACTGATGAACTAAGGGATTTTTTTTAAATTTCCAACTGGAACTGGAAGACAATTCTGTCTCAGCAATTGCATGTTCTCATTGGATGTGTGTCCAATTTATGAAAATGTTGGTATTTTAGATTGAGAATGCATGAGAGAACATGACATTTACCATGCAGATGGTAATAATTTTAAATAGGTTGTGGCTGGATATCTAGGAATGGAAACTACTAATGTGTGGGTGTATGTGCAGATGAATAAGTGGACTAAACATTGTATATCTGCTTTGCGTATGTGCTTTGCATTACTAAAAAAGGAGTAAAAATTACTTAGGAAACATATGATTAAACTGTATTCAGGCACATGGGATTTTTTTTTTTTGTATAAAAAATAGTAACACCGAGTCTTTTAAGAATTTTGTTGATGTTTAGTGTGTCTACCTTAAAATGCAAGACAATGATACTGCTTTAGTGCTTTCTGTCCTGTATTTCTCAGTACATATAAAGGTGCAGAGATGATTGGCCTTTCTTTTATTTCTCAGCAAAGATTTCACAGGAGAATAGCTACGGTGAAGTTTGATGTTCTTCATAGACTGTAGTCAAGCGTTAAGGCTCTTAAAAAGAGCAGAGGAAAATGTGAATACAGACATGAACAATCACCCTGTATGGGGTAATGTTTCCTACCCTTGCGCCTGTTATTCTCAGTGGTATCTGAGGCATCCATACTTGTGTAAGTGTATATACTTCTATTTTGTGAAAACTCACACCTGCATTGGACCTTACCTGAGATGGAGACAGATAACTTCATTGTTATCTGGGGGAGCTGGAGTGGTTCTGAAAATATTTGGGGATTTTTTTAAATGCTAAGTTATTTTCCTTTGCTGTCAATCAGTTGAAGTCTAGAAGCCAACCTAAAGTAGTAACTGTCTCAGTATGTGTATGGTTCAATATTTTTTAAACAACAGATGGCTGGTGGAAAATCTCAACAGCCTCCTGAAGCTGACTATGTCAGTCTATCTTGTTAGCTTATGTCCCAAAAGTTATTTAGGACCTTGTTTTGAGAAAACTATGTGCAGACTGATATTAATGTATAATTTTCATGGGAGAGAAAAATCATATGACACTGAGAACACTTTGTTGCTTGGTGATAGAGTGCTTTACTCTTTGCCCAGCACATGTAGCCTTCAGGAGTGTACTTGGTTTACCAACTTGAGTCCAGAAGCATAACAAGCAGTCACATCACAGCACATTGTACCTCTCTATTAAAATATTTATAGATTTTAAGACCAACAAGGGTCAGTAGGTCATCAAGTCTAGTCTTCTTGCAACATATACTTTAAATCTTACCCATGTACAAAGCCCTGTAACTTGGTGGAGGTAAATCTTTCAGAAGATGCTCAGCTTTCCTCTGTGGGCTCAAGAGATTTCTTACAATGTTTGCTTATTCTAAACTTTTGTCTTTTCATCAGTGAAAAATTTCCTTTCTAATTTGAATTACTTTGAATCACATCCGTGAACCAGACTTAGTATCTAATATCTCTCTCCTGTGGTAAGTTCTAACTAACTTGTTTCAATCAAATCACTGTGTTATATTAAAGGAACTAATGTTTCAATTTCCTGCTGTATTTCTTTTCTGTCTTCTTATTCCTTTTCTTTGCATCTTTTCTGATCCTCTGCACCCATAATAGCCTCTTTAAAATGTGGATGTCAGAATTGGATGAAGTATTTCAACATCATCCTTAAAAATGTCATTTACAAATGAAAATTCTTGTGACAAACATTCTTTCTTCCCTCCTTATTCTCTTTGGTTCTGGTAGTGTGGGTTTTTTTGGATTTTTTTTTTCCCCAGTGCGAGCAAAAGGGATTCAGGCCAAACAAGGGCTAATTTCTTGCATTAGAGGGTATTTTGGCCTCAGAACTGTTGAAGTATTTTAGAAATCAAAATTCTACTTCCCCGACTCTTTCATACACTCGTCTGGTGTTTTTCAGGTGTACCTTCTATACCTTTTTAAACAGCTATATAATTAAAAAAATCTGGAATATTTCATAAATATTAAGAATTACTGCATGTACCAGTCCAACAAGGACAGGTTAGCACCTGAGAATGGATGAATAGCTGTGCTGAGCAATTCCAGAGGCTTTCCATTGGCTTGATAAGAGATACGGTGGTCTCTGAATTGTAGAAATTTTTAAAGCTGGGAAATATTTCAGTTGTGTGGTGAACATGAATTTTGTTTAGCAGTTATGCCTTCTGATCGTCAAGTACAAGAGTTTTGGCAGTAGACAGAGAGTGTTATCAGTTGTTTTAACTTCAGAGTGATAGAGCTATACTTTGTTGATAGGATGTAGTTCAAACTTTATTGCTAGGAGTGGTAGTAATATATACATATTTTTGTCTGTTTTGAAGAGAATTGTGCTGGTAAAACATGTTTAATAAGCGGGTGTTTTGGTAATGCTGCCGTGCAGTAATTGCAATATTGGTCATTTTGGGAGGTTTCTGAGATCTTCCCTTTAACTTTACATTATTGTTTTCAGATTTCATGGTATTTTTGTAATTTTTGTAACAGATTACATGCTGCACAGATTCTGCCGCCAAGAAGACAGATACTCCTTAATAAGACTGCTTGTACACTGATTCTGTGGGCTGTCAGCAGAAAGCAAAACTACAACACTTGAACCTAAGTGAGACTAGCAGAGGGAATCACAGCCAGAAATAGGGGTCTACAGACCAGTATCTAATCTCAGGGTGGAGAGAGTTCCAGTTTGACAGGTGCCTGACTATTAGAAGTTCGAAAGCTAAAAAATGGCTGCTTGGAAAGTCCACCAGGGTTTATCCATTACTGAGTCTGCTCTAATAGCCTGTGCTCAGCCAGGTCCTTTTGAAACTTTTTTTATTTCTGTGTTTTTAGTAGTTTTTCTCTAGTGCCTCTTGAATTAAATACATACTTTGATTGTTGTGCCTTAATGTGAGTTTTTAATACCTATGTGTACTGAAAAGCAAGAGTCACTATCTCTTTCTTTCCTAGGAAGGCAATTTTGAATGTGGTATTTTTCCAGTGAGTTTTAAATCCTGTGTTCAGCATGGATTTAGCAGTGGCCTAAGATATTTGCATTCATGATACTTCCTTATCTTTCATGGTCTATGCAAATAATAGGGTATAGTGGACCTTGAGCTCTATTCCATCTTTCTGTCCTGTGACAAGACCAGCTGTTGCCAATTCCTTACTAATGTTTGAAGTGCTTCTTAAAAACCTTTAGCCAGATCCAATGTTTTATTCTCTTATTGTTGAAGACTACTGTGAAATTTGAACTTTCTTTCCTGTAGGTTGAGCTCATCACTTATTTTCCTGTCACTTTGCCACATGTTTTCTTTCCTACTGCAACAGCCTTTAAAGCATGGAAGACTGTTATTCTACCTGAAATGAATTATTCTTGTGTTTTACAAAGCAGGAAGAAACACGGTTTATTTAACCTTTTCTAATAGATTCTGTTTTCTAATCTTCTACTTGCTCTACTTTAGAGATACTGTATTTTTTTTGTTTGTTTTTTAAGTATGATTTCCTTCTATATGGTGCTTTACAAGTACTGACAGAGCAATAAGATTACCTTACAAGTTCAGCTGGTGGTATTTGTCTACATCTATCACACTAATGTTTGTCTTATTTATAAAAACATGGCACTGTTCACCAGTGTGTGATGCAGAATAAAATCAAGCATACTTTTCTACAGAAGAAATTTCTTTCCCATCTTGCTTTTTGCATCTGATTATTCCCACTTTAATGTAGTGATTTGTATTGGTCCTTACTTTTGCAGTTTTTCCTGTATACTGCCAAGATAATTTAGAATTCTTATCTTGTAGACTCCTGCCATTAATTTCAGATTTATATCTGTCTGACTAGCAGAGTAGTCTGGTCTTTTCTCTGTTCTTCTAACACATATAAATGTCATCTACAAATGAATAATATTTAATAGAATAAACACTCCAGTCCATTATCCATCAGTGAGGAAAATACTGTACAGAAATGGATCCAGGACAGACACTATGGAGCCTCATTCAACATTGGCTTGCATTGTAAATGTGAACTCTGATAGTTCTTCCCTGATACGTTTCTCTTGAAATCATCTGAACTATATTTTCTAGCTGACATATGAAACATCACCCCAGGCAATGCTGAAAGCCTTTCTGAAGTTAGGCAGCACACTTTACCAGAAAGTAGAGAACACTCAATAATTGTAATCTGAATTTATAAATGGTCACTGGTTCTTCCTCTGCCAAGTCCAAAGCTTTTGCCACCTCCTAGTCAAAATTCCTCGCTGTAGAAGCTATATCCTGTATTATTAGCTCTAATGGTGTTTTACTTCCTCTAGAATGATTGTTGTGCCATATCAAGCAACAAAAAACTTCAAAAAGAATTTTGTGTTCCAAGTATTTAATGAATATTTCATTTGGAAACTCCCATTATTTAGAGTTCAGGACTAAGCCTTTCAACAGTTCAAAGTATCCATATGGCGGGGGGAGGGGAGGGGGGGCAGGGAGACGACGACACAAGAAAAGAAAGACCTTTAAATATACAGATTATAAGAGAACATGCTTGTTTGGCCATCAAGAAAGTGCTTATCTGCTCCACTTGTTTTTAGAGAGTGTGAAGATAAACCTGTTTTTGTAACCTCCTTTAACTCAGGTGGGTTTATTGATTTAAACTGACTCCATAAGTTTCACTTCCATGAACTTTCAGACTTTCTGTAGGTTAAGTTGTCCTTTGCAGTCACTTTTGAAAAGTAGAAATCAAACTACAGAGAACTGTTAAGATGACTAAAATGATAAATGTACTGGAAGTGCTTGAAGTGATCTTTGACATAATTTATTTTCAAATGGAGACTATTAACAAACTGTATTAAAGTATGTATACCAGTTCAGAGTTACTGTAGAAGAAATAATGTAGCAATTAATGGCTGGTATAAACTAGTAACAGAATAAATATCTCATTGTCTGAATTAATTGAATAAGATTATGTATTTATCTCAGATATTTACTTTAATAAAAATTGTTGAAGTAATTGGACTTTATTTTTTATAAATAACAGTTAATCCCCACTATGAAATATGGCTAGAGATACACAAGGCAACAGATTAAGTTGTCTTATAATTACAAAATGGAATAATCTTATATAGACCGTATATGACACTAGGGTATAAGTGAGCACACTAGGGAGCACAGATATATGTCAGTAAATTGAAGACCATAAACAGGTTTTACTTTGCTTGAGAAAACAGTGTGTCAGCATATATAACAGAATATAATACTTTTTGTCAAAGTACTGATGTTAAAGACTAGTATAATCATTTAAAAAACCAGGAGTTCATTATACTACAGTTTCAGTTTCACAGCCTTTAATGCAGAAAACTCACTGTCCTTAGAAATAGCCACATCCACTGCACACACTGTGCAGTGAGAATCCCATCCCCCACTCCCAGTAAAATACAAATACCAACTTTTCCTTTATAGGTGTACTGTGAGGATAAATACTTTGCAGCTCCTTGCAAATTTTATGATACTGGGAATTATTCAGGAACCAAAAATCCAAATATAAAATAAAATTAGTTGAACTTATTCAATAGACCCATCAAAATCCAAAACCTGGAATAACAGGGTTATATTGATTTTTCTTGTTGTTAACAAATAATTGGATTTCAAGAGGACAAGAGTAATTTACAATTTATTTTTCATACTTTTTTGGCCTCTCTGTATTAGTTGTGGGAGTTTTCTGTAGTAGAATTCCACCCCTTCCCATTTTAGCTCACATAAACTGGGAAGCTAAAAATACAAGTGTTTTCATTCAAAGTCTATGGGAATAAGATAGCCATGGCTTCCCTATGGCTCTCTCTGAAAATGCTTTTTGTCTCTAGAGGGATCATATTGAGATGGTTGTGAGTAATACATTGTGGGAGTTTTTCCTTTAATACAGCTGTTGGTTTAATCATGTGCCAAGGATTTAAAACAATTGTGATTTATCAGATAGGGAAAGAGAAACTAGATGTCACACTCCTTGCCAGATTTTGTAGAGATTGGGATCTGGATGGGCGTCTTTTTTTTTTTATTTGTCATGAAGAAAGCATATACTTCCTGTGTTGTTACCTTGTTTAAAATGAAAAAAAAAGATGGGAATGGAGTTGGGATAGAATCCTGAAACAGTAGATTAAACATCAATTGAAATTTTAGGACTAATACTAATAAAAAAAATTTTGAAACTATCTGATGAGGTATAAAATATAGTTTTGAGGTATAGTTTTATATGTTTATAAAATAAATAGTGTTTTACTTTTTTGTTACCATTTCTCCATATATATGTTCATATATTGTTAATGTGGTGAGATGGCAGCAGATTTGGTATCCTTATGCAATGCCTGTTCTTATTCTTCTTTCTTCTTTTTTTCCTCTTTGTTGAAATAGTATGTGGAAAGGTTAAAGGAAAGGTCAGTATCAGAATCATGTAGCTTGAAATAACTGCTCATCTGAACAGTGTTATACACTGTTCCACTAGAAGGTGAACACTCATTGTGGGAGCTACATGACACAGCCGAAGGATGTAACAGGATAGAGATTTTAACATTTCCTCTCTTCTCATTCTTTACTGGTTCTGTGATCTTTCTCTCTGAGGTATTTATAGAGGAGGACTTACTCACTGGATGCAAAGGAAGTATGATTTACGATCTTCTAGGCCTTTTTCCTTATTGTCACATGTAGTAATGTCTTGTTTTAAAAACAGAAAATGATTAATCTTCTCAGCAGCGCTTGGTAGTTGCTAACAGAACCCAAGTTCCAAATCCGGAGACCTTGTCTGAGGGTAAATAAGATGTGAATTTGACTGTCTGTGCTTATAAAGGAGTTAGATGTAACCTTCTGTTGTTTTGTGAAACCTGTTAGGGAAGAGTGAGATTTTAAAATATATCTGTTTTATTGGGTTACTTTAACTTAACATTGGTATAACTTTTTATTTTACATTCAACATTTGTATGCTACTGAGTTAGCATATGCAATATCAAGGTGATACATTTTTTTTTCTTTTTAGTATTTATGAAGACTTTCCACTTGTTGTGGCTATTCTTCCTGAGGTTTCACTTTTTGTCTGTAGTCTTCCCACTTTTCACTTGCTTGGCATGTTAAAATGTGGATAAATCTACATTCTAGCCTTCCCTTCATCTACATGTATGAATTTCTACTAATTTTAGTGTCAGAATAAGATCTCAGAAGGATCCAGTGCTTGCACAGATAACAGCTAGCCTGGCAGATGTCTACCCGGAGGTAGTGTAAGAAATTTATGTGACATGAGGATTGAAAAAAAAAAAAAAACCAAAACCTCAAAAACTAAAGGAGAAACATATATTAGTAGAAGAATGATAAAAATATTACTGTCTTTGAAATGCATAGCAAGTCAGTTCAACTACATCAGTTTAGGAGTCACACAAAACATAACAAAAATATTCCTTTATGGGATTTGTAGACTTATCATGAAGCATTCTTAAGCTGGCAAGCTGACCTGTTTCTTGATTTCACTTTTTTGTACTTTTGTACTGCTTAAACTAGTCACTACAATTTAATTTAACATAGGTATATAAATTATATAAGTAATATAACATGGCAATTGTTAACACACTTAAGAAAAAAAAGTATATCCGTGTTGTATTAATTGCCATTGACACACTAATAGGACCTGAATTTTCATCCTTGCTGGTCAAAGTCAAAACTAACTCAGCTCTTCAGAGCTCTGCAATTCAGTGAAACACTCAAGCATCTACTTAACTTTAGCCATATATACTGTGCTAGGATACTTCCCAGAAGTATACAAATGCTTAAATGTTCCACTTTAAAGAAATATGGAGTGTTTAGCTGACTGAAACCCTCACAGATAAATCTTCCTCCTACTCATTCAAGCATCACACATTCATGCATATGCTGCTGTTGCATATACCACAGCTATCTTGAGAACCCTTAGATGGACAGCGATGAATTTCTGAATATAAATGCTACCCAAGTGACTCATGGGGACAAGAGAAAGTCAGGCTGCATGTGCAGTAAGAAAAAGCTTTGATTAGAAAGGCTGGGTTAGAATAAACTCAAAATCATCCTAATTTCAGCTATTCTTTTCTTGTTAATGCTTTGCTTCCTCATCCTCCCCAATTCCACTCTTGGTCATTATCATGCAGATTGTCACATCTAAAATTAGTGAAAGAAGAGCCAGACCTTTGTACCCTGTTTTGAGAAGACCGTAGCATATAATAAAGTATTAGGAAAATACTTGTTATTTTTACGATTTTAAAGCATAAAATGTGTGAGATATCATAGAAAACCAGACCACCCCTTCTCAAGCTCCCTTAAACTCTTCCTTTGTAGCTCATGACAGTGTGAGTCATACAAAGGGGGATTAAAACTAAGCCCTCCACCCTATTGAACTCTGTGTTTAATTTTGAGTGGGTTATTTGATAATTTATTTTTAAAAAATCAAACAACCCAAAGCGACTAATAAGACCACAGAGTCCAAGTGGCATGTGATTCTCTTTAAGTGGATCAGCGAACACTGAAGATTATTTCTTCCTCTTGGAACCAACTATCCAAATGGTCTAACTAATCACAGAATGGTTTGAGTTGGAAGGGATAACAAAACCCATTGAGTCCCACTCCCCCTGCCATGGGCAGAGACACCCTCCAGTAGATCTGTTTGCCCAAAGCCCCGTCCAACCTGGCCTCGAACACTTCCAATTATCCTCTCTTCTTGCTTTCATTACTGTTTGAATACCATGAAAATGAAGTGCAGGGCCGCTGGGTTCCTGTTGATGTGTCCCGCTGTCATGCTGATGATTCCCACCAGTGAGAAATCCCTCTTAGTAAGTCATATTGTACAGAATCAGCTTTGCCTGGAGAGGAGTTTTAAGGATAAAATAAAAAAGGTGGAATTACAACAATAGTACGCTTTACAGGAGTCATTGAGTTATAGTATTTTACTTTAAAATAAAACTCGTCTTAGTGTGCTACCTTTATTGTCTTCTAGCTTGTCCCCTTTGCCACCCCAAGCTAGACTGCTCTAGTCTGTGTCTGTGCCCTGCAAAAAGAAGGTTTCTTCCTCACTTCTCTTCACTGAATGCTTGAAATCAGATGGTGAAGGAGCAGGAAAAGCTCCTGCACTATTTCTTCCCTTTGTTTCTTTCTTTTCTGATTAATTTGAGAATAACTTCTGCTATATCAAACATTTTTTTTTCTGGTTGCTTGCATCTTTTCCAGTTTCCTGAAGGCACATTGGTTAAAGCAAACCAAATATTCTCAGAAATAATAAATGCATTTTCTTCTTCCAAGTTTTACAGCAAACGTGAAGTCTAAAGTATGACATTACTATGGCACTCATAATCTGAAGTATGCTCCTCACACACCAATCTTTCTGGTTTTGTAATTCAAAATTTTGCAGATTTTATTCTATGAAGTCTGTCAGGCACTTTGAGAGAAGAGTGAGTAGTCTAAGGTGGAGGTCACATGCATGAAAACAGACTATGATGACAATTAAGTGTGTATTTAAGATAACTTTTCAGTTAAAATATGCTAATATGAATCATGTTAATTTCAGACAGCACTGTAACTTCATCGCAGATAGGTATATTTTATGTACTACTCTACAAACCACATTTCCATTTCCAAATGCTTTCAGCTTGCATAAAGACATCCAGTTTCAAAGCAAAATAAATGTTTATCATCTTCATAAGAACTGTGAAAAAGGATGGTTGAATTCAGATTCCTGCATTCATCCCCGTTGTGAATTTACCTTTTAACTTCACTAGGAAGAAGATCAGATACCATGTCAAAATCTCTGTTTTTAAAAACAGTAACTGAAGTTTTCTGTCTTTCTCTCACACCATTTGAGAGCTTGGCGTATGAAACGAGGTTTGCCGTTGAAGTGATGTGCTAGTTTTTTGACGCTGTTTAATGTGACCTAAGAAAAGTGAATTTTCTTAAAAAAAATTGGCTTTCCTATTTGTTATTTTTCTCTTTAGATATTGCATTTGTGTATGGTTGTGGATGTTTTCTTTCCGACTCAATTTTTTTTATTTTTTTTGTTCCTTACATGTGAAATATTTTGAATCAGATATAGAACAGTCCGTATCCTACCAGAGGAACTGAAAATTAAAATGGTCTTTCATGCTAAGGTTGAGGTAGTATTTCTGTTCTACCTCTTTACCTCAGTCCTGAAGTAAAGCCTATAGATTCAGATTTTTCCAGTATTATACTGTTCTCTCAAGTACAGCTAAAAAATATTAATTCTGTCTATTTGAAACAGTGAATAGTCAGCTGTCATGAGTTTTTTATCAACAAGTTTGTGGTTTGTCTGCTTATACTGATTGGATCCCAGTTATGTAGCATTAGAGAGCAGATGTCTGTGCTGTAATCTGATAGTAATTTTTACTCTATTTTCTAATTTCTAGTCAAGGATAGATGATTTGATGAGACCAAGGCCTCAAATCTCCACCCTACTCTACCTCAAGCTGATCCCTTGACCTGAAAGAAAGAACAAACAGTTCTGCAGTAAAATTGTTTCGTTGTGTGCTGTACCTTAGTTGTGTTTAGATTAATGCAGAGTACCAGTAAGATTGTTATGGATAGTCTTTTTTGTCCTTGCTAAACTTTTTTCTGCAGCTGGAAAATAATTTTATAGCAGGTTTAAGCACACAATTTTTAAGAGAAAATTGGAATAGAGGCTTATTGGCAATAACAAATTATGGTATGCTGGAAATGTTTGTAATAATAATTGAGATGCTGAAGGTAATAAATAAGGAAGTGTGGTTCTAAAGGAAAAGGTACCAGTACCAAGCATGGTTGTAGCCTACGGTGATTTAAGAATTTTTCATGACAAAAGGTTATTGCATATATCAGACATGCAATAGGAATTAGACTGATTCATCTCTGAGATACAGCTAATTGACGGTTGCTGCTTCTATTTTATGTTGTTTGTTTCTTAACTGCCCCAAACTGTGGTAAATATATAAAAAAATAAGTTCTGTGCATAGGCTTTTTGTAATTCTATAAATATCTAACTTTTTTGTGGTGTGTATTAGTTAAACATCAACAGGCATATGGACCAGGATGGCATTTTATTTCTCAGGTTAAAAGCAAGGAAATCAAGGGGCTTCTTCGTATCTTTTATCCTCTTTTGTGACTGCTTTCCTTGTTCATTGTTTTAATTATTCTACAGAAGCTATAATTTGTGTTTTAATAGTACTTTTAAAGAGTTTGTGAATAGATGTATTGTGACTAGGTATTAGTTTCACTATCCTTATCGATACTACTATGATGGCTTTAAGATGGTAACCCTGTCTTCTTCCTGATATTTTAGAAGACATACTAAATGCTCAGTGAAAAATAAGAGAATATTATAAGCATTTCTCTTATGTCTGTCTATAACTGTGTCCTTATTTTCCTTCTGGTTTTACAGGGCACAATGACTACATGTGTCCTGCTACTAACCAGTGCACCATCGACAAGAACAGAAGAAAGAGTTGCCAGGCTTGCCGACTAAGAAAATGCTATGAAGTGGGGATGATGAAAGGTGGTATGTACGCAGCAATCAACTAACCCACAGTATTGGTGTCTGCCTTCCTGCCTTTTAACTTCATTGGACGACCAGTACAGTTTTTAGAGGAGGAAGAAACTAGTTTTATTGAGCTGAAGTGTGTTAAGTCAAAGAGCAATTAAATAAAAAATAAAAGCCTCCAAATACCATGTTGTTATTCCTGCCCAGATTTGCATCAGAATTGTTAGGAACATTAACTTCAATGGAGTCAAGATTCTTCTGTTAATATTTTCAAATCTTTATTTTTTTGGTCTCCAGTTCAAGATGAATGAAACTGCATTTTGCAGTCTAGTGTGAAATGCACTGGTAGTTTCAGATCAGTCTGTATTAATTAAAATAAACTTCTGAATTTGTAATACTTGTTCTGTGAAATCTGGAAGGGAAAGTTAATTCCTCTATTCCAGGACTGTACACATATTTTATATGTGCATTAATTTCACCCAACCTTATTAAAAACTCTCTTATTTTATAAAAATTGGGACAAATGCCACTTTCTTGGAATGCATGCATATAATAATCACATCAGAGAAGAGGAATTGGACACTGAATGCTTAGACTGAAGTGGACTACCTCTATTACTTCATTTACTTTTATTTTAAATACGTAATGTTTAGCTTTTGGAGGCAAAAGTAGAAATACATGATAAGACTGAACAATTGCTAAACTCCTAGGAATTAAGAATATTTAGGAAAAGGAATCATTAAGTTTCATATTTGCTCTAAAGCAGAAGAAAACCTTGTTGTAGTCTGCTAAAAATTCCAGATTGCTTTTATTAATCAAGAGTAATGACTAGTTTATTCAAACCTATTTCTACAGAAAAAAAAAAAGCGAACTAGTGAGATCTCAGAAGAGAAAGGATTAGAATACATGTCTTGTGTGAAAGGACCAAATTCTTAAGTTACAGATTGATTGTCCCTTTCTTTGGAATACATAATGCTTACTTCAGAAACTATCTGGGGTAAGAGAGAGAGAGAGAGTAGTACCTCATGATGTTTATCCTCCCCACAAAACAGTATTGTTTTTAAGTTTAGTCTGTGTGGTTAGGGTAGGGTGAGTCTGGGAATCTTGGGAGAATGAGTAAAGGGGAAAGAGTAGGAGAACTCTAGTTGTCTCCATGTTTTGAGGTGGGTTATGTATTTTTCTCAGCTCAAGGATTAGGTTGGAGCTGAGACCAATTTCGTTAATTGCAGTTTTGGGATGCAAGCAGGAAGAAAGTGTCATATCTCTTTAGTTCTATCATTTATGACAGCAGCTGATTTCTTAAATGAGATTTAATTTATGGATACGGAGTTGGTTTTGTTTCTGGTTTAATAGCAGCTAGAACCCTTTAAAGTAAAATGTACATAATTAGTACCACAGCTACAGTTTGGAGAAGTTAAAACTTTCAGATAAGGGAAATTTAAAATCAGAAAGTCCCACACCTGAATTTTCCACAATACTTTAGCTTTAACCCTTGTATCTGTGGCAGATCATAGTTAAGATATAGTATTATGGTTTTGTTGATGAAATTACATATTTCAGTTACACATTTCCATCCATTTACTTTATGATGCACTGTAACATTCTGAAGTTTTTAATTTCTGTCCTCTATGACACACATGTATGACAACTGGCGTTTCAAAATAGTCTATGATACTACTGGGAAGAGTGGTGGGGTGGTGAGCGGGTGTTGTCTGCTTTTTAAAAATTTTTGTACTTAGCTCACAAATGTCCACAAGCAAGGACATCAGGTGCATAAGTTCTGCCTGGTTCTATATGAGTTATAATGCACTGAAATCCTTTGCTGGTTCATAGGCAAGAGTTTAAGACAATTTTATGAAGTCTGAAAGAAATATCTTGAGATCCCTCAGTTGAAGGTTATAAATCTGGCAAAAGGGCTCATTGTCTGAATCATAAAGGTAAAGTTAATGTAGGGTGAAGTAAAGCATTCAAGGTTCTACTAGAGCTATTACCAAGCCTATATCATCCACATAGCTGTGGGAGAAAGAAGTCCTTTTCTTTAGGTAGTGCTTGAGAATTGTCTTATTTCTCTCAGGTGAAGGTAAAGGTTAAATGAATATTCTTGGTATGCCTTCTAGTTAACATGGTAACTTTTAAATGTATTTAAATATTTTTCATTGGGGTTGTTTTGGGGTTGGTTTTTTATGTTTGTTTTCTCTGAGAAGGTCTCTACAGCTTTTATTTTTTAATAAGTGACTTATAATAACAGTTTTCTTCAGCATGAATCATGTAATTCTGTAGTTAGCTCAAAGTCCCAACTTTTTTCTTACAATTCATAGAACTCCTGATTGAATTTATTATTTTAAATAATCTACTTTTGTTCATATTGAAGAATTTGCCATGTATAAAGGCATTAGTTCTATGATACACTATTTTAAAATTTTAAATTGTGTCATATCTCACTTCTTTGCCTATCTCCACATTTGCTTACGATGATACACCTTTTATACGTAGTGGAAAACAGCTGTAATTTTTCTTTTCTCTGAGTGTAATCTCAGTTTTCCTTCTGCACTCAATCAGCTGAGGTTTCTTAATAACTTATCAAAGATGCTAACTTGTGACTTTTAACTATGGTTTAACTCCTGAGCAATATCTAATTGTTTGATTTGAGCAAATATGGGGGAAGTTAGATAAAATCTTGATTAAATGGTTAATTTTGAACATGTTATAAACTATGAATGCTAAGGTTTTTTTCATAGAAATCACAGTGCAGCATAAAATGTTCGTATATATTTTTAATAGAGTGGACCCAACTGAAACATGTTTTTGGAGCTTCATTTGGAAAAAAGTGCAGGCTTCAAGTGGTTCTTGAGCTATGCTGTAGGAACATTTATTTATGACTTTCTGTGGAAATGTTATAGGGTTTTTTCATCCTGCTGAAATTTCTTTCTCTATTGCGGAGTTATTTTCTTTCCTCTTCTGCTTATGTTTCCTTCTGCATCAGTTACTGTACTGCTTTGAAAGACAATTAGGGTGCCAGAATCTCTGCTGACATAGTCAGCATCTAAGGCAGATTTATAGGTGTTATTTTTTGTCCAAATGCTTCGCTCTCTCTTTTTGAATAAGCCCAAAAGACTTTACAATTATGTTATTTTTTAGTCTGCACACCTCTGTACATGAGGATAAAGTGGTCCCATGGTTCAAGCTCCTTGTCATATCCCTGTCTTCTGGTTGAGTAACAGATTAATCTTGGTTTTCTTTATGATCCACTGATGTTTCTTGAAGATTGTTTCAGTTCCGATTTGGAGAAGTATATTCCAACTAATTGTTTCATGCAATGGTGCAGGGTCCCAGCTTCCAAATGGAGGTTTTACAGAAGTTGTGATCCTGAAGCTCCAACCATATCTATGGTCCAGGTGATCTCTGCTGTAATACAGGTCCAGTTTTCAATTTGTTCATTGGTTTAACTTGGATCCAAAGGACCTCATTTTCTCACATCAAAACCACCTTATTTTTATTTCTTAATTATGTTGATAGTGTGATAAATGAATGGGGATTTCTAGTTACTGGCATGCTACATTCTTTGCCTCCTTTTATGTGTGACAAGGCAAATTTAACATCAAGTGCTCTGTGGGATTGGAGCAACAGAGCACTAGTGGAATCAATGCCTATGAAAAAATTTTGCCATTTTGTTAAATGTTAGTTCCTTAATGAAAAATCAGTTATTTGCCTAGTAGTCCATTTTTAGGCATTCTGAAACCTACATAATTCCGTCAGTTGTTGAATACTCATGGTTTCCCAACCTCACGTTGTATACAATGTGGCAGTCAAGGATTTCAGTGCACATGTGCTAGATCCAGATGGTGATCACGTATGTATATGACTAGGAGCACTTGCTATCTTTGACCAGCGTGAAATTTCATATTGTAGAGAGAAGATTCTGAGTCTTGTTTCTCATGAAAATTAAATTACAGCATTGCAGATCATTTGAAGATATTTGCTTCAATGTTGACCTCACAAAGTATCTGAGAACCCTTCAGAGATTACTGTGATGCAACCCAAGGAGTAAGAGTCTGGATTGGCCATAAAAGTGTGCTCTAACTCTGTGCCAGGTGCCTGTAGAAATGTTTTTTTTTAACTTATAGAGATTGGAGTCTAGGGACTGGAGGCTTTCAGTTTTTCTCTTCCTCTTCCATTCACTTGAAGTAGTTACCCATTTGTAACCCTATGGGAATTCAGTCTGTTTCAGTGTGACTATATTGCTGAAGTTCAAGACAAATATTTACAGGGAAAAGGAAAAAAATAACCAAAAAACATTTGGCAAATATGCCATCCTCTCAGAGAAGAACCTTACTGACTTTTGTCTTTAAATGGAGAGTGCTATGTTTCCTTGCTGAATGCTATATTTGTTCATACTAAAAGGCTAGAGAGTTATTAAAATAATTCTCAAAAGCAGAGGTAAATCGATGTCTGTTGCAACCACTGGAAGGGCTCTAGACTTTCTAGTTTTTCTGTGTAATTATCGTTTAATGAAATATTATATTAAAAATAGAAGTTAGTAAATGAAGGAAAATGGATTAATAATATGAAATTATTTTGGTTTGTCTGAGCAGAACCTTTAAGATATTTTTTAGACATACTGTTCTGTACTGAGCCAAATAACTCTGTAGGCGGGGCCTGATAAATGTATGAGGAAATGTACATTTTTAAGATGTAGTTGATGGGCTGATAGCATGTAGTCAAATAGCATTTTGCAGCAGAATTTTGTGAGTTTAAAACAGCCTCCTGGAAAAGAAGATGGAATTGAAACCAGACTTGATAGTGAAATGTTTCTTTTTCCCCTTTTTACACATGCAGAGTGGATTGTTGCTTCTGATTTGACCTCAAACATAATATTCCACTGTTCTGCCGCCAAAATAAGAAAAAGAGAGCATTTTTGTGATCACTTACACCAAAAACCATTTATCTTCCTATTCGACTTCACAGAATGATCTGAGCTACAAAGAGCTCTAGGAGGTCTCTTATCAGGTCACCTGCTGCAATTGGGTTCAACACTGAATTTAGACAAGGTTGAACTTTTAGTCAGGTGAAAATGGAAAAAACTGTTTTATGCTTATTTATATGCTATAGCTTGTAATATACATATATATTTTTAGTACTGCGGGGGGGGTTAAGATATTTTGACATTACACGTCTAATTATACCTGTGTTTTTGTTTACATTTGTTTTTTGGCCTTTGCATGCTTAAAATTTTCTAATTATGAATTATTTTAATTGTGTCATTACTTGGGAATAGATACAGCAATGAGACAATGCCCATTTAAACTGCTGATTAATTTTAAGTGAAGTCTATGATCCTTGCTGTCTCCACCTCTGCTGCCACTTGTTCATACTACAGGTGCCTCAGGGTGTCACTGTGCATTCACTGGTTTTAGGCAAGTCTGCGCATCAGAACTGGTGTCTTCTCCTTGCTGAGCTTGAGAAATTCCAGGAGTGCTAGAGTTTCTGGTTCTTCCCTTGGCCAGGCATCTACAGTTCAATTCTAGTGCTATCAGCCTCGATATATCAGGACAATAGCTTCATTATCCTCAAAGATTTATCCAATTTCTAACTTGTAGCAGTTACAAGTTCTTGCTGTCTTTGAGAATTACACTAATGGACTCATGCTAAAACTACTTGGCTTTTCCAAATCATGGTTGATGTATGGCTACTGTAAAGGCTTTATTGTAATCCCTGAAATGTGTATTGGTTCATAATAAATTTTGCCTAGAAAGGGGGCTGTTGCCATACTTACTGTAGCCAAAACTCAGTATGATTTGTGCATGAGTGTCAGCACTGAAAGGGATTCAGTTGAATGATGGATTAATTGAACTTCTTTTTCTTCCCTTCTACATGTCCTCTGATGCTCTTTAAAATACATACTATGAATGCCAAAGATTGATTACCAAATTACAAATTAGGATGCATTGTACCCTGCATCTTCATATGTAATTAGTAGACCATTGATCTCAAACTCAGAGCTATGAGTATGAGTTCAAGAGCCCAAATTACATTTGCCTGCTTGTTAACACTAATTTTTGTCACTAGGTCTTAAAAAACTTCACATGGAAGACCGGTTTTATGATGTGCATTCTAGCTGATAGGAATACAAGGGCATTGTGATACCTCATGTGACTTGTCCATTGAATAAGCCAGTGGCAGAGCCATGAGTTTATCCAGAATATTTGAATGTAAGTCCTGGGCCCAGCATCTCCCACATTAAGGCTTCTTTTTCTCCCTCCCCATCTCATTTAATAGAGGGTAGTCCTGATTTTAGAGGAGAAAAAAAGCCCCAGTTTGGAAAAGGATGAGAGGCATTTTTCAAAACCCAACCCACCCATAGAATTAGACACAGAGCATTCATCAGTCACACAGGAGCAGAAAAAAAAATGGAAACATCCAGGTGCACAGACCAAACTCAAATCTGTTACTTGTTTAAGCTACTGAGTCTCTAGATATCCTTGTCAGAAACCAGGCTCTTAATTTTGAACAGGCCTGCTTTAAGTGACAATGCTTACACATGAAATTCTGATTAATTCTTTTAGAAGATTTCAGACAATGTTTCTCATTTAAAGTAATTGTCAACCCACCTGGGTTTTCAGCACAACTTACATTTCTGTTTGATTTTCTATAAGAGAAATTTATATGAAATAAAAGGGCTCATTGTCTGAATCATAATGAAAAGAAATAATTTATTAAGGCCATAAAATTCGAATTTGGAAAGTGGTGTTACTTCCCTATGACCTAAAAATGTATTTATGTAGTAGAGAGAACCAAGCAGAAAGGTTTCCAATCTCAAAGCTCTGAAAATCACCTTGGAAGGACCATCATGCAAAGATAAATTACAGTATTAGGACCTACATTACAGTCGTAGGTTCAACAATCTTCATCTGTTATCAAACTATCAAGAATGTAATTATAATCCTGACCTCTACTTTTGTACAGCAGCTACAGTGACCTCATGTTTTAGAGTAATCTGCATTAATTTGATTTTATTTCTAATGAAACATTGAAAAACTGTTGGATTCAGCAGAGGTGTGCCTAATGAGGTCTTCTGGCAAAGCAAAATTACTGTAAGAGTTTGTTAGGAGACAGCTATGTTGCTTGCATCCACCTTTTAGACTCTAAAGGCAGTTGTGCATAGATGACACTCAGGCAGGTTGTGCTTAGATGACACTGTTGGCATGTTCACACTTATTTTCCTTGTGCAGAAGCTTGCTTTTGCCAGTGGCAGCATTGCCACCAAAGAGAGCCTGGACTGAGTCCAGGAGCTCTTACCCAGCAGTATAGTAAATGCCTTTTGTATTAAGGTGCTTGAGAGAGGCTGTTGGATTTCTAGCTTCTTCAGCTCTCACTTCAGTTTAAGAACCCAATAGTTCCCCAGTCCTTACATAAAGGTTTTCTAACATAGAAAAGTCTGTTTTCTTCCTTTGTGAACACTGTTGTAAAGAACATGTATTGCTTCTCTACCATGGCCCGTTCTTCTCTGTGTGCTCCTTTAATACTCTGACCATCAAATGAGCTATGGACTCTCTGGATTTCTGAAGGATGCTTTCATATTTATAGTCTTTTTACTTAGCACATACTTGGTCTTTTGTTCTTGAGCAAGTTTTATTTTAGAAAAAATACCAGATGTTCCTTGTTTCTGGCAATTTTAAACATAATTCTGGTAAGGTAGATCAGCCTTGAAGAGTAACAACATTGTTCAGAAGATATGGCGTTTCTGATTAGTGTTGAAATACTCTTGACAAATTGACAAAATTATAGGTTGTTAATGCTGCAAGGCTCTGTGTGTTTATGGAAGCATCAAATATCTCTTATCATCTGGGGTCTGCTGACAAGGAGCAGAACTGGGGCCAAAGAGTCTCAGGTTCAAAGATTGCTCCAGACTGAGAGGTTAGTTGGTAGACCATTTACAGATCACTGTTTCCAAAACCAATCATATACCTAGATTTTTGTTATTCTCTTAGGAAAAAAATAAGTTATTCCTGCCATGACTTTTTTTTCCCCTCAGAGTCTGGCCACAAGTTGCTGATTGATTCAGGAGGTTTCAACACAGTTCCCACACCATCTTCATGTTCACTATCCCCACTGTGAATTTATTTCCTCCAAAGTATTTGTGACCCAGTGGTCTTTATTTTTTAACTAACTAATTTTTAACTAACTTTAAAATTAAACATAGGTGTTTTAATCTTCCTGTGCATAAGGCTATTATTTCCCATAACATTTCTACCAGCCCTTTTCTGAACCTGTTCCTCCTAAGAGCTGCACACAGAAGCTGTGTTACTGAAATGGGAAGCAATTTGCTTGAAAAAGGAAAAATCTGTATTACCGGGAAGCCACAAATAGGGAAGAAAACCTTGAAAGCTAAAAACGAATTTCTGAGCAAACAGTTTTTTTAAGTAGGAGCTTCTTCCCTGTTTTAAAAGTTAGTTATTTTGCAAAACAGATCCAGTTGGACATGAAACAATGCTGATATGAATGTGAAGCTATTGCTTGTATGCTTGCTGCCTAGAACTGAACTCTGCTTCTCCAGTTCTGGCACTTAGCTTGCCTTTATGTTTTGATTTGTCAAGTTTCCCAATCTACTTTGTTGTCACTAGTTTAAATGCTTGAAATGCCATCTGAATATCTGTCAAGTATAAAGCAGAGGTTAATTTGAAGAGCAACGACTATTGCAAGGATTTGCAGAGTCCTGTCTATGTACCATTGGTGATACAGCTCAAAGTTATGTCCTGATGACTTTTGGGCAGTAAGTACATCCTTATGCCCATGACTGAGGTGATGACTGATGCTGTCAACATCACTGGAGTACACTGAGTGTGAGAACTGGAGGACGGCCAGATACTCTGTGTCATTTGTGGTGTTTATAAGCAGTTAGGGGACAAAAAACCACAGATACTGTAATAGAGATTATTTTTGTATATGATTTAAAATATTCAGACTAATTAATATTTATTTCAACAGAATGCTGCTTCTCTGATGGTACTTTTAAAAAAGGAGGCATAGAATTTAATAGTTCTTTTTTTTTTTAATTTATCTGGACTTTCCCTCTAAACCTTGCATCTTCTGGTAACTTAAGGAAGTAGAGATCTGGGAATACAGTTGAAGTTGATATGTTTTTCTTGAAGCAGCAGAAAACCCCAGTGTCATTACTCAAATTGTGATTATACTTAAACACTAATATCAAACCCACCTTTTGTTACTTTGTTAAAAATACTTTTTCCTGTCACTTAATCACAAGGTGGAAGCCAAGACTGTATCTACAGATGAGTTAGTTGTTTGCATGCATCAAATCTAACCCATGCTAGAAAAGGAAAATATTTTGTGTGCGTAAAGTCTCAGATAGAAGTGTCTATTAAGTATTACACGGATGCATATCAACACAGGATGGGTAAGGTTTGTCAAAGGTTGTTGAGGTTTGGCTTTTAACTTCCATATTATTATAAGTCTTTGTAAGTTTTTTTCATGTTTTGTGATTTTCGGTAGTAAAAGCATTCAGAATAAAAGAGCACTTAGATTGTCAAGTGAAAGATATTAAAATATATTTTAATAACAGAATACCTAAGATCTCACAGCTTTATTATGGCTGCAACCTATGGCCATTTACATTTTTTTTAATTCATACAGTGGCGTGAAGGGCAAGATAATACCATGTCTTCCCTCTGAAACAATAAAGGTACACTGGGAAAAAAGGAGAAGATATTATAAATTATTTAAATGGAGTACATCACCCTGTCAAGTGTGTTTAGTGATGAAAAATTATGCAGGCAACAATTGGAATTCCTTCCCAATCCAGTAATGATGTTGTGGTTATTAAATATATCCTAGAAGCATTAATTAATGCTTCTAGGATATATTAGCATATATAAGGATATATATATCTAGGATATATAAGCATTAATTAATGCTTCTAGGATATATTTGTGAGGATCCCATTCCTCACAAAAATTCGGTTATCTTCCCTCCCTTTAGGTCTCCCAATTATTTTTCTACCTGTTTCAGTTTTTCTTTCTATTTGTTCTGTTTTTTCCATGGTTTCTTAGGTGCTAGAGCTCTATCTTCCAGGGCTAGAAGGAGAAGCAGCAGAGCAGTTGCTTTAAAGCTACATTAAATAAGGAGAAGTAACAAAGAAATGTTTTTCTTCTCCCTCATTCTCATGCCAGTATCAGCTCCTGAGGTTGAGGGAGAGATCTCACTGGTCACCTTTCTTTTCCCAAATATTCACTCAGGAGGCAAAACTAAATCACAGAATCACAGAATGTTAGAAGTTGGGAGGGACCTTAAAAGATCATCTAGTCCAACCCCCCTGCCAGAGCAGGATCACCTAGATTAAATCATACAGGAATGTGTCCAGGTTGTTCTTGAATGTCTCCAGAGAAGGAAATTCCACAACTTCTCTGGGAAGCCTGTTCCAGTGATCTGTCACCCTCACAACAAAAAAGTTTTTCTTTACATTCACATGGAACTTCCTATGTTCCAGCCTGAACTCACTGCCCCTTGTCCTATCAATGGCCGTCACTGAGAAGAGCCTGGCTCTGTCCTCCTAACACTCACCTTTAACATATTTATAAACACTGAGATCACCCCTCAGCCTCCTATTCTCCAAGCTAGAGACCCAGCTCCCTCATATTTTTCCTCATAAGGAAGGTGTTCTGGCATAAAGTAATCTCATCCCACTATATGGACCAGGAATTCTGAAGTGAAATGGGCTACTGGTTCTGTTTGCACAACGTATGCTTCCTGCACCTGTCTTGTAGAGATTGTAGGAATCACTTTGGAAGTTTGGCTATTCAGTGGTGATGAACTTCTAGATTTCTTGAAAGAAGGTGGTTTAAGTTATTTGAGTTTCATGTTGCTGTAAGACCTAAGATAAACAGCAGTGGACTATGCTGTTTATTTCTGAATGGAATATTCCAAGAAAAATCCTGCAGTGGCAACATCCTTATCAGTTATCACAAGACAAGAGATGTTGTTCATGTCTAAATTCACAACTTCTGCAATTGCATTCTGCCTACTTAGATTTTTCTATGCAATAATATAGTTACATCTGCTCCAAAATTACAACAGTGATGTCAGGTGAGCTGTATCACACAATGACAGATACAATTAAATTGATGGGAAAGTAAATTTCTGTGTATGCTATGTACAGTCATGACATGCATTAATAAAGTGTAGTAATGATCAGTTGAAGTTATGAAGGGAAATTCTCGAATGTTAGAATATATAGGAATTACTGTTGTGCCCTGCATTGAATCACCTTATGGTGTGATGTTATTACTATCGTTTGCCCACCAGAAAATTGCAAACCTTTGTTTCTGTTGCCACTGTTAAATATGTGTTATGATGCTAGTAACTGTTTTTTGAGATTGCTTGCAAGCAGAGAGTTGTATTTAAAACAGAGATAGAAAGTCTGAAGTTTTTTAGGCAGTTGACATTTCTCAGGGCTGGAATCTCCCCTTTTCCAAGGTGATCCAGGAGATTGCAGATCAAAGAGCATGTTTGTGAGGCTGTGCACTACACATAAGATGCCTGGGGCTTTTTTTCAATGATTCATCACCACTGATACAGATAGGCAAAAAATGATTTGCTGAATATCTGTATACTAAAACACAGCTAGAGGAGTAGATGTCTGTAGACTTCTGGGGTAGGTTTTATTCCAGATATATTGGTTTTTTTTTTTTCTCTGCATTTGCAGATAAAGAAGATAAGGTTAAATATGCAACTCACATGAGAGTTTTAACCTTAAAAGAAAGGTACTATTTGTAGAAAATAACATTATTCTAGTTTTTGCTTGCAGCTATTGGGAGGCTGTTCAGCAAAACTGAAATGGAACACGAAGTGATGGGTTAATAAATGGGCTGCAAGTGAATAGGCTTTCAACTGACAGGAAGATGCAGTTTCTGTATTAATACCCACCCCTTGTGTCAACAAGCAGAATGAATATTGCGCACACAGGGGAAGGAGAAAAAAGTCTTTTGCATTTTTTGTATCATGTTAATATCACACAATAATTTTTTGAGATAGCAGGTAGTTGTTTCAAAAAAGACAAGAAGCTATAGCTTTTGTGCTTAGGATTTCTAGAATAACAAACAATAGGAAGGACATAAAAATATATTGGGTATTTCAGTTTTATCAAGTAACCATTTTTTTCAGTCTTAGTGACATGAAAAGTCTATTGGATTTTGCCAAATCTGTTCCCATATATTGCAAACAGTAAGTGTTATTTACCTGACATATATTCCTATGAAAGTTATAATAATAAAGAAATGAAAGAATATTTCATAAAGTAGTTCACAGCAAACATATTTCAGTAGAATAAGATTTGAGATTATGCATCTATCTTCATTATTTATGTGATTTATCTTTAAATCTAAACCACATAATTCTATGGTTCACACAGAGCAAAGCACACTATTTGTTCTCTCCTCTTCCTGTGAATATTCTTGAATATTTTGTCTGATACTGAAGATATACAGATGGAGATTTTTCATAGCAGTAGGTAGGAAGAAGCTGAATTCCGGATGGCTGAGACAATGTTCAGCCAGTATATTCCTTATGTAAGATTCTAATTTTTTTTTTTGTTAATAACCTGGATTTTTTTTTGTTTTGTTTTAATCACATGTTGGAAAACACTAGTGCAGTGTTTCGTTTGGTTAACATTGACTCCACAGTCCATATGCAATTTTCTTGCTGATCAGGTTATACTCATAACCTGATTATATGAGTATATATACTCAATGAGTATATATACTCATATAATTGTATACTCATGAGTATACAATTACTCAGCAGTTTGGAAACCTGCCTCCCTGTATAAAAAGCTGACTGAAATTACATATGAAGCTTTAAGCCTTTTAAAATCTTGGCTTCTGTAGCTTTAAAACTCAAGCGGAAATAGTTTTAGAACTTTTGCAAGACACAGTACTTCCATTTTTGGTAGAATACTGTTTTTTGTAACATTTGGCGATTCATGTTTCATAATTAGCTGAACTGTGGAATAAAAATTAATGCATTCATGTATTTTAAAAACCCTTACAGAATCATTGCAGTTTATCAAGCTACAGTGTCATTGCCAAGAGTTGCCTTTTTTTTTTGAATTAGCAACTGCATTGCTATTATCTCTTTTTAAGGGAGATAAAATTTGATTAAGCTGAAGGAGATTTGGAGACACTTGCATTTTTCAAAGACTTAATTCATTCCTATTCAGTTCAAGAAAATTAATAATAATAAAATCACTATATTGCTTGTCCATTTAGGGGTTAGGTGAAGAGTTAGTAGTAATTTCTATAAATCTCTGATGAGCATCATGCTTATACAGATTCGAAGACTTTCTGTCTTTAAAAAAAGATGCTGATGTGATGCAAATGGAATGCATAGACTTACTGACTTTGTTTTTNTACTGACTTTGTTTTTTTTTTTTTTTTCTTCTAGATCTGGTATCTATAAAATCCAGTATAGGCTTGCTATATTTGGTTGTTTTTCTTAGATCCTGAAATAAAAATGTAAAAATAGGCTTGTGTGGGGATCTCCTCCAAACTGGTTATGTTCAACTTTGCTCAATACAACACTTTTTTTTTAAGGTGAAGAAATGCCAGCAGGAAGCTTGCAGACAAATTAAAAATAAAAATATTTTTATTTAGAACCTAGCTAATTTGTTAGCAGCAAAATGTGCTTACAATTACCACCTTCCCACTGTTGTATCAAGTTCTTATCACATCTTTGTTTTACTTAACAAGGCAATCCTGGAATAAGTATAAAGCAAACCCCCAAATTCCTCTCTCATCTTCAGGTAATCTGTGCTGTGGAGACTTAAGACAAAGATTCCCTATTCATGTTCATTAGCGTTTGATTGAATTATTTTCTCCATCAAATTAATCTTTTCTAACAACTTTGTAACATATATCAACTCCTAATGTGTTCACCCTTTGAGCTTTGTTTCTTCATGGCATGAAAGAGAACCTCTTCTTGTCTGTCCTGAACCTTGCAAAGGTAGTTTCATCTGATACTATCTTCTATTAGAAGTGTCAGTGTTTGTCCGTAATCAACTTACAGCTGTTCTGGATTTTGCAGTCTTGTATCTGGCTTGAAGGCCAAGCAGACATAGTCACTGTAGCTGTTTCTTGTGCCAAACTTGTCTCATGCATTGAATCATCTTACTTCACTTTCTCTTACCCCTTCTTCATTTCTTTGATATCTCTCTTTAAAATTGGAAGAATAGAACTGCACATTGTTCATTGTAACGTACCTCAGGAGTTCATTAAATCTTTGACTTATGAAGATGTTCTGACCTTCCTTCCTCTCCTAGTAATTTCTAGCCTACTATTTACTTTATAAACTAATTTATCTGATGTTTTTATAGTATTATTCTAACCCCAAGATCTTGTTTCTGAATTATGTTAGTTCTGATTCCATCTATTTATGAGTATGTTGAACAGTACAGGCCCCAAGGATACTTTTAACTCTTCAAAAGCAAATTGCTAGGTGAGCATCAGTATAATTTGGGGTACAAGTTAAGAAATGCTTTAGAGTGTATTAACCACATGGTTTTGGTCACATGCTTCATAGGACAATTTTGATTAAAAAAATATTACACTGATGTAAAGTATGCAACAAAAATATCTGTTACAGATAGAGGATATATTTTATTGAGTGTTCCAATGAAGTAAGCTACCAATGAGAATAGGATGACACATTGCCGAAATAAGTCTTGCTTTTTTTTTTGTTTTGTTTTGTCTTAATAGAAAGAATCTCCCCAGCTTAGTGGTTGGAAAAAAATGGTATTACTGAATAGAAATGTGATCAGCATGCACTGGAGACTTTTGGCTTACAACTAGTTTAACGAATGCAAAAACAGAGAGAGGTCAAGTAGGAGGAGTGATGAAAATTTTATTGAACTCTATTAGGGAAGATTAATAGGATAGAACAGGAAGCCTACTAGATTTTGAATAAACTAGACTTAAAGTACTTAGTTTTCAAGTACTAATTTAGTGAAAATGTCACCATTTTCAAAGAGAGGCAAAAAAAGATGTAAACATTCTCTCTGTTCTGTTGAATCTTGGAAATAATTTATATCAAGGAATACTGAATGAGATGTAGATGCTTCTATCATGGTTAGAAATCTAAAAGTTTGAGTTTTTGTGGTGAGAAAAAAGCTGAGCAAAGATTGTGTTTCCCACACTACCACCCATCAGAAAGACCTGTATTGACTGTTTGCAAGTGCCAACAGTTCTCAAAGCTGGCTTTGTTTTGGTTGAGTGATCTTTTTTTCTCTGCTATTTGAATAGTTTATGTAGAAGTATTTATAGATGTTTCTTCATATTTTCAAACTGGGACTACTGCTGCTTTTCCATATTGCATGAGAACTCCAGAATAAGCCCAATTGTAAGCTGCCTTCTCATAGCTTAAGTCCTTGTGTGCTCTTAATTACTTGCATGTCCCTCACCCCCATTTGACGATTGATTTTTAACTCAGCCTCAAAATGCTGTGCCTCCTCCATTCAGAGCCAGACTTTATCTTCCCTTAATGGTTGGAGTCCATGTGGGCTTTATCATTATATTTTTCTTGCAAGGAGATTTTGTTCCACTGTAAGGTCTTACATTCTAATTGGTATGGCTGACTTGATAATATCCCAAGGTTCAGGGTCATACAGTGCTAAGCACATTGCAAAAATGTGCAGTAATGACAAGAAATGGTTTCTGTTGCAATTATTAAAGCCTTTTGACAGTATGTCTTCCATATTAGATTCCAAGGTTGCAATCATATTTACTTCTGTTTATATACTTCTATTATATCCTTTATTGCTGTATATCACTTATAATAGGAATTATTTTTGGATGTTTTTCTACATGGTTGTGAAGATCACAGGCTCAGGATGATGTTTAATTAAAAATAATTGTTGAACTTGAGCAAAGCTTTTAAGGAGAGTTTTTGAGAGCTACTTCTGTGTTCCATCTGAACCACACCGATCATTAAGTTATCACTGATCATTTTTAGAATAGTTGTCTGCTAGTGTTTGGGGCATTGAAGTTTGTGTCTTAAAGAAATACTTATTTATTCCCAATAACTGATTTTCTTTTGTACAGATAAGGCAACTATACAGTGTCCATAGTTTGCAGTCCCATGTAAGCTCAACTGATCTGAATTTTATGAAGGAGTTCACTATTTTTGACACAATACTTTTAAAAATAGTTTTTCTCTCCAACTTTCATGTATAGGAAGGAATCTTCAGAAAATAAACCGAGTCAATTCTACTTGGGTCTATCAACAGTAGCTGCTGAATTGGCTAAAGCCATGTTTGCGTAATGAATATGTTCAAGGCAAGGAATTAATTATATTCTTGTGTATCTAGGAATCCGGAAAGACCGCAGAGGTGGGCGAATGATGAAACAAAAACGTCAAAGAGAAGAGCAGGATTCCAGGAATGGGGAGGCTTCTTCTACAGACCTGCGAGCTCCCACCCTTTGGACAAGTCCGCTGGTGGTTAAACACAACAAGAAGAACAGTCCAGCCCTGTCCCTCACAGCAGAACAGATGGTCAATGCCTTGCTGGAAGCTGAACCACCCATAGTTTATTCTGAATATGACCCAAATAGACCATTCAACGAAGCTTCTATGATGACCCTGTTGACCAACCTTGCAGACAGAGAATTAGTGCACATGATCAACTGGGCAAAGAGAGTTCCAGGTAAGGAAAAAGGCCCCAGTGGATTACAAAAGCCTCTGCATGGCAAACCAATAGAAAAAAGAAGCACCATTTTTCATGCTATGTATTCTAATTTCATGCAAATTGTTCACTGAAGTATAAATACATGATAAATCACAAAATTTATGGTTGATAAAAATATAGTGCAATGTGAATGACTTTTGAGCAAAGATTTATTCAAGATTATTTCCCCATACTATAGAATGTTGACTGGTTCTTTAATTGCAAATCTTTTTTTCCAGATTGCAGATCTTTTTTTTTTTTTTTCTTTTCAGATAAAACCCAGCAATATTAAGAGTTTAGAAAAAGTTACAAAAAGCCAAATCTAATCTATTTGGTCTAATGAAATATGTTAATTATTTAGATCCCTTTGAAAATATGACTACTCTCATGTCTGTAATGTAAGCCATGTATTCAGCATCACTATTGAGCCAATAAGTATTAATGCTATTTATGTAATTGCCAATTTACCTTTTTGACCAAAAATTAAAGATCTTCCATGAGTTTTGGGTATGGGAAATAGCTCTGTTAACCTATTGGAACTAGATGTTTTTATTATTTTTCACATATCATGGTTGCTGAGTTAGGAGCCCTCTTTTCTGGAAGGTAATTACAGAATTGTGGGAAGTATGTAACATTTTTGTTGAACATATGTTTGCATTTATTCATGTATTTTTATTCATTTATATCGATGATGTGAGAGAGTAGTTCTGTAATTAAAATTCACCTTTAAAAATTGCAGTATACAAGACTACTCTTAAGTTAACATTTAAATCTTTATTAGAAATTTATTACATATACTATTCTTTTAGCTTTGCAAAAATACTTGCATACACAGTAATTTATACTTCATTAAAATTTTGTTTAGCCACTTATTTCACTAAAATTATGAAGCTAGTTTATGAAGGCATGTTAGACAACACTACCACAGCTCTAACTCGTGCAGTGCTTTACCTGGACAGTGTTACACCCAGGTTATGCCATTTTTCTGTTTTCCTTCATTTAAACTTGGCAAGAGTATTCCTGGTAAATCAGTAGCCCATAAAACCTGAGTCTTTTCCAGTCCTCATGGGTTCCCTTTTTACCACTTTTCACATGTCACTTTGTGGGCTCCAGCTATGATCAATGAGAACCTGTGTGTGTTTCATTTCTCATCGTATCTTATAAGAAATCACCTGAGAATTTTATTCTTGACAAAGTCACAGTGGTTAAAGCCTGATCTACAGTCTGTCTATGTCAAGGGTTGCTTCTCATGTTAATTTAGGTACGGTTTGGATCACAGAATGTTAGGAGCTTGAANGACCATGTCTCTACAAAATGCTTTTGAAAAATGAACATATGCCCATGGTGTTAAAACTATTTCCTATCAAAACAGCTAAATTCAAATTACTTTTCTTGTGATTTTAGAGATACAATTAATCTAGGTCTGTTGAAATCCATTCATTTACATTCAACATGAATACACCACATTCTAAATTAATTAAGCTGTTGAACTGGAAACATTTGTCTTTTATGACATTTGATTTTGATAGATAATATAATTAATTAAAATATTTTTAGAAAAAACCCAGTACTGTTAGGGAACTCAGATTTGGTTTTAATTCATAAATCTCTTTAAAACTGCTTGTCACAAGATGATTACATCAGGTGAAGATCAAAAAACTGCCTGGCTTCCCATATACATTCTTTATTTCCTAAGCAAGCTTCTGAAATTGGAAAACCAAATGTATAAGTTAATCAACTATTTGTGTACATCCAATGTATTTTACCAAATAAATAAATATACCTGTTAATTGCCAAAATAGCTCCTAAGGAGAAACTAAGCCAAACAACTGTATGTATGTGCATTAATAAGTACTCCAACGAGATAGGTTTGATAAAAAACTAGTGAATTTTGGTTAAAAAAAATCAAAAATATCCCTTCATGGGCATAGCTTGATCTCTTATTGACTGTACAAGTAATAAGAAAGAAAGGTTTGTGGATTCTGAAAGTGTTGGACACCTATCTGCTTCTTGGTGTTGTGGCTTGGAGGGCAGTGTGCATGATGAAAAGCAGAAATTAAGTAATTTTAAAGATTTGATAGAAAAGGATTTAGGACTTTAAATGTGGGTCCTTGGAGAGTATGTTTTTTGGAGCCAGGTGCTTAATTTTTAGGTTTTTTTTATCTGTCATTTGATTCCAAGGAAAGGTTGAGTGATCTTAGTTGCTGATAAGTTTTGGAAGTAGAGATCACCTTTCGAATGTAAGGCTTTTGCTAGGACTGCTTGCCTAAGTTTCCTTCAGCTGGAATGTGCTGGCAATAAATGTACATCCAGAGAAATGTGTCTGGTGCTGTAAGTTGTATTTTTACTTTCACATTATATTACCTTTGAATACTCCATTATTGCTAGGAAATTATGCAGTGCTGCTTAATTAGAGATGATTTTCATATACTTCATGCGTGAAAAGAATTGAATAACTTTTTTCTGTCAGGTGAAGTGTTTTGTGCAACAGCATTGTGGGATGCCACTCAGTTATTTTCTCGGCTAATTTACTACAGTTTCAAGCTTTGAATCAAGGGTAAAACCCCCCTTTTTAAAAAAAGCGAATGTGCTTTTTACCTGTAGATAAAAGCAGTTGCAGGAAACAGCCTCTCCTATGCACACCTCTCGAGCCCTGGAAGCACTGCCAATGTTCACTTAGCTAAATGTAATCACTTAGCAGATGGAAAGAAAACAAGAGGAAAAGTCAATATGAGTGGCTGGGTTGAAAGCACATTTGTTGAGGAAGAAAGAAATTGACATTAGCAGAGCAGAAATGAAATGAAGATACAGCTTACAAATAAGCCTGGAGATGTGTCTGTGGTTTGTTTTGCTGTGTTGACTCAAAAGAGTGTGTCAAAGCAAGTAGTAAAGATGTTGTTTTGGTCAGCAAGTCTGTCTGATATTGAGCGTGGAAGGTTAGTATAGAAGAAGATACAGCTAATTAGATGCTGTACTGAAGAGGAGTGAATACATTCTGCAGAAATTAGTAATGAAAATGAATTTATGATGGACTGTGTAGTATAATGTAGAGAGGCATCTGCATCTGCATGTGCAGACATCCTGAGGACAAATCTTCAGAATGAGGCGAGTTACCTTTGCAGACATCTCTGATTGGGAAAGTGAGAACTGGTCTAAATCTGTATTACAACTAGTTCAGCATTATTTCAAACTTGCTTAAATTGACTCTGGAATCTTGGTAGTGTTAAAAAGTTCTTGTGGAAAAAGGGAAATTGCAGCAGCTTCTTGTACGTAGCCTTAAAAGCAGTCCTCTATATTTAAACATAACATGATTGTTAACTGAGGTTATAACAAAGCTCTCCCATGATAATGCAATTCATAATATGCCAAGTGCATAAAAGTTTGTTTTAATTTTCCTTTGAAACTTTGGCTACTGATACAAGTTTACGTGGACAAAAATCTTGTACAGTGTCCTATGACATATACAAAAAATTCAGGATGCCCCACAGGACATGTTCTTTATGTGGCCTAATGGAGATTTTAGCTTAAATCCTCCCAGATGGCCTCTGTAAGACACCAATGGTACCTTCTGATTACCCCAGCCATCTGGAAAAGCAAGTAGCTGCATATAAAGTGGGTGCAAACAGATTGTAATGGGGTAGACCTTACATACATGTGTAAATTGAGCCTTTTTACCATTTAATTAGGACAAATCTCTAAAAATCACATATAAGCCAGATATCAATGGAGATGAACAAATGTTTGGCTCATTTCTGAATCACGTATTCCTGAAAGATGTGGCTTTGTATTTTCTTCTTGGTTTATATATAAACAGCTTGGGATATACTACCACCTTCAGTTTCATGGAATGAAGTTTTATCGTTTAGTGAATTTTCATCATGGTTTTTGATACAGTGAGCAAAACCATTACTTTTACATCAAAAGAAATAACATGGTATTTCTGTCAATAAATATTTTGTGCAGAAGGTCTTGAGATGATTACAAGATTATAGTGAACTCATGGTAAAGACTGTAGCTTTAAGGACATTTTGTTGCAAGGCTGAAATCTTTGGCACTGCTGCTACAATTTTGTATAACTATTTACTACAAGTACAGTAGCTGTACAACTTAATAGCCCTAAAATGGTATGCTGGGCATACAAGCTTTGAAGTTTTGAGATGATTCACGGTGCTGTACTTATTTTATGGCTTCATGAACCGAGGAGATAAACATTTTGGCACTGATATTATTTCAAAGCCACAGAAGTTGCTATTTTCTTAAGATATTGTTTTCCTATTTGACCTTCTAAACTGCTCTGTTTGTTAAATTAGGAACAGTGTGTAAAGAGGCCAACAATAGCCACAATTTTATACTGCACTTTAGTGACACTAAACCTTGGAAGAAAACCCAACAAACCAACAGTCGACTTTCAGTGGAATGAAAGGTCTTACACAAGAGTTGTGTGCATTAATAACCCTTTAGGTGCAGAACAGTTTATAGAGCTTTTAATTGTTGTGATCCTCCTAGCAATGATTTACACTTAGCTTAAAAAAAAAAAAAGAATGGCTTACCATTCCTGCAATAATGTTTAATAAACCTTCCAAAGTATATGCTTTGCAGTCTCTTGACTAATGGGCTTGCTTGTGAAGATATGTAAAATGTTATTAAAAATGCCATCCTTCTGCTTATCTGTTTAATCTTTTGAAGTGATACTCCAACTGCTCCCCTGACTTCACAAGGGAAAAACAGAGGAAGTAAATAGATCTGTAAGCAACAGAGAAATAACAACAACCATCTGGGTCTTACTTTATGGCTGCTTTTTCTTTTTTTTTTTTTTTTTTTTTTTTTTTTTTTGTAATTTAATTTCTGTGAAGTTTCATTTCATTACCATGAATGGAAGCGATAGGAATCAATTCTTACAGTGGAATAAGTAATCACTTGAATTTGTACATCAGGCTGATAGGTATCATGGAATATCATGATAATGCGGGGCAGCAGAGGTAAAATTGTGGAATATGAAATAAAAGCCTTCCATCCCTGTGTTTTCATAGTCTGGGAGGCATTTTTAGTCTTTAATATCTATACTGTGTATAGATACACAAGCCAAACAACTTCTTTTCTGTCCTCCTCCCCAGATTCTAGGTGTTACATGAGAAAAAACCCTTGCAAGTAGCTTTTATTTTTATTGTCTATAGAACTAGTTTTTCATGCTTTTGAAGCAAAATGAGGTGTTCTTCCTCCTGTAGAGAAATTTAAATGAGACAAAAGGATGAAACCATTGTGACCCCATGGTTTGCTGGTGCTTGAGGAAGAGGCTGATTCTAGAGGGCAGGGAGATGCCAGGCAGAATTGTATACACCAGAAGCTTGTGTCAGAGTGAAAAGCCACAGCTAAGAAGGAACAGTTCAGTAGAAGTGCTTGGAAGGAAACATAAACTTTGGCTGCAGGTATCTATGGGAACAAAAATACGGGCAGTGCTTTCACTAGATGAAGACCGGAAGAAAATCAGGAAAAAAAATGATCAGGGTCTGAATAACAACTGTGATACTGGAAATTAGAGAGGTATTTTAGTGCCATTTGCCTTACAGAAGTGGGGATAAATGCATCAGGGCTAGGGTTAGTGACCTGACCAGCGTCAAGGAGACTCCAACTGAGAGGCAATGGAGAGAGCACGTGCAGGAGTACCAGAAGATGATACTGACAATCATAGTAAGCCAAAACAAAGCTCATGCCCCACTCTTTCTCCAGGAGCGGGGGATTACAGGAACATATTTGCTCTGGGTCACTTCATTCATAGAAATTTTTGATCAAAGGAAACAGTCAGGAAAGGAAAAGTAGTTAGAGAACCACTTTTAGTCCTTCTTTAGAGAACCTTTAAATGAGCTCAGAAAAGCTTTGAAGATTGTCTATTACATATCTTGCAACATTTATCTTTTTTTTTAAATTTTATTTTTAATAGATTTTTTTACAAACTCCTACAGCTAATTCTGTAGCTGTCCAGATTTTACTTTTTTGCCTAAAGAAGAATAAATCTGGTGTTGATGTCTTTATATGACTACATCTGCTTGTATCCCTTTTAGCATCATTTGGCAGCTGCAATTAAAAGCTCTACTTCAGGTGTGAGGTGATATTTCATCCAAAAGTTATAAAATTATAAAAATTAATGTCAAGGTAATTCACAGAGAGTTGTCCTACATTGTTCTCTCATTCACAGAGGTAGTTACTTTGCATAGAGATGTGACTACCAAAAGCTCTTAAATTAAGCACACTATCTATCCTTCTACTATCTCTGAATTTAGGAAAGCTATAATAAGATACAAGTGTATAAACAAATATAGAATTAAAGTGACTTTTACTTACGTGGCATAACTGTAGTTTTCTGCGCACAGAAATTATGTGGTGTTTCTTTGAAGTAAATGAATTTCTGTTAAGATGGAGGTCAATATGTATAAGATGCTGTGAAAATTCACTTCTTTTTTCAGAGAAATTTTATCTATATACATATTTTACATATATACATACATATGTATATATATGTGCAGATTTTGTATATTTAGAATAAAGGGAATATAGCTAGCATAGCTCTTCATCACATTTGCCCAATAAAACATTAACAGTTGGAACCCCGGTGTTTTTTTAATGCTATAATATTTGTTTTCCCAGAGATGCCCTAGATACCTTCTTTCTTTGTGGAAGGGAATAATTTGAAAAACAATTAATGCAGGCATCCAAAGCAATCCATATTTTAGCAATAATTATGTTCTACTCTAGCTTTTTTTTAAAAAAAAAAGCAATAAGCCTTCTTTAGGATAGTGAACCTCAGGTATATCTCTCCATCCATACATCCCTGCATAGAGTATGTACTGAAATTTAAATTTTAAGATAAACATAGCATGTAAATCTCTGTTTCTATGGCATGCACATATCCAAGCACTTTTATTAATCAAGACCCAAAGTGCTATTACAAGGATGAGCAAGACATATTTGAATTTCAAAGTTTTCAATTTTAGGGCTTCCCAACAAGCTGTCTCAAAGGACAGATATCATCAGTCACTAAAACTGACTTATTGTAAGTAATCTTTTTTGCCTGTTTGTCATATAGTGGAAGATGAGAAATGACACCCAGAAGGTATGAAACTAACTTCTTTTCATGAGAACTACTAACATACTGGAGTTCTTTGGATATTCAGTAACATACAAGTTCATTTGATATTAGACATTTGCAGATGAAATGTTATTGGTCTTGGCAAACAGAGGCAAAAATGATGATCCATAGTAATAATTTTTATATTTTTTAGTCAAAATGTAAGGAAATTAAATACTTAAACTATAATATTTTATTGCTAAAAGAAATGATCCTATTATAAAAACATTTCCTGCTATTTTTCTTTAGCTGATAAATAATTTACACTCTTGGATGAACATATCTGTCTTAGAGTCTTCAGCTATGCTGAACCCTGGAGCTTTCCAAGAAATGCTCATTAATTTCCACTCTAAGTAAACAGTAAGTAATGATCCCTAGTGATTTATTTATTTCTTAAAATAATTTACAAAAAGAATATGCGATTGTTGGAAAGCACTGATGCGATATGTATGTGCATGCGCACATATCCATTGTTCCCTGCTCACATAATTCACAGAAATTGGCCCTTTTTCTTGATGTTTAATAACTTCAGTTAAATTCCTTTAGTTTCTCCCCAGTACTACATCTCTGAGCACAATCAGCTGTAAACCCAGTTTAGAGGTTTTTTTAATATCATCTGTATTAGCTTTGTGTTCAAGTGTGTCATTTACTAAAATCTCACATTAGATCTATAGGAATTTTTAAGATACATAGAAATAATTAAGAAAGATTTATTGGAAACCTTTTCTGAATAGCCTCTTTCCCTGTCCATATTGCTGCAATGGTGCATTATATGACACATCTGTTACACAGCTCATTTATTTTCTTTGATTATCTCTCCAGGAAATGAACTATGTGTGTAAGGAGTGCATTGTTTTGTCTGTGTGTTAGTTATGGACTGCTGTGATTAAAAACTAGTGAAAGCAAGTTAAAACATATTCCACAGTGGAACGGGGAATGAGAAATCTGCAATTACCTTGTTCTTTCAGGAGTTTCTTCTCAGCTAGGAGTGGCCATAAGAAAATATTGCCTTCTCTCTTCCTTTTTGAAAGTTCTGTTCCTTGTAGAAATGTAGCTGTCCACCATGATGCTTAGCGGGGAGATAGAGATGAATTATTTATCACTGCAGTTTTATCACTGGGTCTATACCTAAAGGTTTTTAAGCCTCTTGAAAAGAAGAGGCCTGGAAACAGGAGGATGGAATCTCACTGTTCTACTCCCTTTCCCTACCCAAGATGGGAACTGCTCAGGATGACGGGGGAACCTAGTGATTCTCAGGGGTATCTGGTGTTCCTTGTGAGCAGGCTGACCTCAGAAAAAGAAAAAGCATGTTGGCAGAAATTTAAGTGGTTTTTGTCTCTGCAGATTGAGATTTTTGTTTTGGAGCTTTTTAAGTTAATTCAGAAGTAATGAGACACGGAATCAAGGTTAATATATAGATAAGGAAAAAAGAACCATTCAAACATTTCATGTTGATTGTGTTGTGTTCCCTCTTAAATTGCATTCTGGAGTGTTTGAGATAGCTTAGAAAATTACAATCCCAGAAATCTCCTTTTACTGGTTTCAGTAAGCTAAGGAATATGGCATTCTAGGTTAATTAGAAATTTTCCAGAGAATATTAAATCTTCTCAATAGGAGAATAATGAAGCATCTTCTGCAACAGCTGCTGTTCCTCAGAGAACATGGCTGCAAATAGAGAAGTGGCTATATGAGCTGCTGGCAAGTGAGCCAATTGTTTACTGAAACACTGAGAAGTCTCTGCCTGGGTATATTCTTTGTATTAGAAACAACTGATCAGAATAACGCTACATTTGTATTGTTGCCATACTTAAATATAGTAGTTTTGTATGTCTATCTAGCCTATATCAGAAAACTTTGATTGCTACAAATGTAGTGTTTGTGGTGTTTCTGATGAGTTTCTCATACATTTGCAGGATGTACTTTATGGGATTGTGGTTTCGCATCCAGTTCAAATTCTGGCTAGAGTGATTCCTACCCTTCTGCTTCCCCTTGGGTGGGGCAGCTGTGCAGGTAGCAGGACCTTCTGTGTGTGTGTGTTGAGTTGCCTATATCTTGTGTGAATTCACTGGTTCAGTTGTCCACAAAATTGATGAGCCTGTTGAAATTGAGGGTGAAAGTATACCAGGAACATAGTAAGTACTAGTATCAGGGTGCCAGAAAGTAATACTTGTGTATGTGTACTGTCAGTAGAATCACAGAATTGTAGGGGTTGGAAGGGACCTTGAGAGATTGAATCCAACCCCCAACAGTAGCATACAGCTCTTACTCAAACCTTTATCTAATTTAATTGCTCTTTACTTCAACAGAAAATGTTTTTCTAATTTCTTCTGTGGAAAGAAAGTCCTGTAGGCAAGAGTCTTCTCGTTACCGGTACTTTTACAGCCTTTATCTGTTTGCTGAAGTGGATGTTGTATACATGGCAATTCCCCCTTCACCCCCTGCTTGGAAAAGGTTAGAGAAGACCCTGAGCAGTTATATCAAGATCATCGTAGCTTAAAGGATCATATTTTCTAAGTTTGCTTCTATCCCTGGGACATAAGAGATTTGTACCGGGAGACAAAGTCTGGCTGTTCGTTTACCTGTGCTGCTTGGAAGACAAGGTTTTCTTTTTTGCTGAGTTACCTTGTGGTTGATCACTTATTCTAGTTTATATTTTTGGAAGTTATTTTTCTGTCTTTGTCTTCCAGGAAAGCAGCAAAGTCTTCTGGAAGTTGTTTGGGACAGGTTTGCACTGTACAGGTAGTAAAAAGTGATCAGAAGCAGCAGAAGCATGTGGCAGACTTTTGGAAATCATCAGCTGATTTTCATTCTTCTGCAAGGCAGGATTTTGCAATGTCTGTGGAAAAGGAAAGCTCCAGTGTATTTTATTCAGTGTTGGTGGAATAAACCACTGATATTAACTGGTTGATGTCTGGTGCATTTTAAAAGCACAGGAAGGTTCTCAGCTTATGCAGAAGACCTGCCCAGAAACCCTGATATATTTATCGGTCACCTGTGATTATAATTCTGCGCCCCCCCCCCACCTCACAACTTGGTATTCATACAAACACAATATTCATACAAACACATCTATGGAGAATCATTGTCTCTGATATGAATAGAAAACTTTGGTGGGTTGTTTTTTTTTTTTCACCTTTTCTCCAAAGATACATGTATCTTTGGTTACAGAATCACAGAATGTTAGGAGTTGGAAGGGACCTTGAAAGATCATCCAGTCCAACCCCCCTGCCCAAGCAGGATCATCTAGAGTAGATCAGATAGGAATTTTTCCAGACTGGTCTTGAATGTCTGCAGAGAAGGAGACTCCACAACCTCTCTGGGAAGCCTGTTTCCAGTGAAAAAGTTCCTCCTTATATTCAGATGGACTTTCTATGTTTCAGTTTTGGATCATTTTCCCTTGTTCTATCACTAACCAACACTGAGAAGAGCCTGGCTCCATCCTCCTGACACTCACTCTTTACATATTTATAAACATTAATGAGGTCACCCCTCAGCCTCCTCTTCTCCAAGCTGAAGAGACCCAGCTCTCTCAGCCTTTCCTCATAAGGAAGATGTTCCACTCCCTTAATCATCTTGGTGGCCCTGTGCTGGACTCTCTCAAGGAGTTGTATGTCCTTTTGGAATTGAGGGACCCAGAACTGGACACAATACTCCAGGTGAGGTCTGACCAGGGCAGAGTAAGGGGGGAGAAGGACCTCTCTTGACCTACTAGCCACCCCCCTTCTAATACACCTCAGGATGCCATTGTCCTTGGCCACAAGGGCACACTGCTGGCTCATGGTCATCCTGCTATCTATCAGGACTCCCAGGTAAATGAGTTTACACTGGGCCCTTCAGAGTAATGTTGCCTTGCCACTGTGAAACACTGATTTAGCTCCTGCTGGGCCAAGCCCTCTCTGTCAGTTTTGTACAGCTCTCTTAGAACGTGCCATAACGTATCCATCTCTAAATTGCTATCTCAGGACTTCTGCTGCATGGGAAAGCTGTAAGGCACACTAAATATCCCTGCCATAGAACCCCAAATTTGAAGATTTTGTCAGCCTACAGGTATAAATATAAAGTAAAACTGCTATTTTTTATAGTGCTCGTTATACTCCTGCTTTATACCTCACCAGTATGCTTCTCTTTCCAACAGTGTGGCTTACATCTCGCAGCAGTTTTACATGCTGCTCTATTGCTATCTTGAGAAGTGATCTTTGATACTGCCAAGTATATCTAAGGAAAATTAATTATATTTAGGTCTGAAATAATGAAATATATTCAAATATGTAATGTATTTGAAATCAATTATGTTTCACATCTCTCTCTTCAATTTTTGTACCTTTGTAGCATTCTATGCATTTTTTTTTGAAGGGGCCACTTCTGTTCAGATGTTCAAGAAAAATCCTGACATTTGAATGAGGAATTGCCAGACAATATAAATGCATTTCCCTTGCTGTCTTATTTCAGCAGTCAGTTCAGTCAGAGTGCTCTTTTCTTCAAACTCCAGATGAGACTTTTTTGTTGTTGGTGGTGGTTTTTTTTTTTTTTCTTTTTCCTTCTTTATCAGTAGTAGGGCTTCTGAGAGGTTTTGGTAAAACTTCATCATTGGAGTCTAATGAAGTTAGATCTGCTCTTCTTCAGCTGACGGTGAATAATTACTACCAGCTTTCTTAGGAGATTTTTTCTGTTTTTTTTTTTTTTTTTTAACAAGTAACATTGTGAAATAACTTTTAAGTGCTGATTTCATGTAAGTGAGAGACAGAGGTATTACTTTGCCAGAAACTGCTCTGAAATAATACAGTAATGGGGTGTCAGTAATAGTTTAGTATAACATTGGTGAGCTGGCTTTCCCCTTCTAAACAAGCTGCCAGCCTGATTCTGTGTTTCTTGGCTTCAGAGTCTCTGAGCACATTGAGAATAACTGATATTTATTAGGGTAGCGGTATATTTACCCATGTTTCTAGATGGAGTTATAGAATTGTATAACAAGAACCAATAACCTTCTGTATATCATCAAATGTGGGTGACATCATTTGGGGAGCAATCAGATGATATATGTTGCCTCAGAGCTCCTACATCAAACACAAGTCTACCTCTGAGGATAGGAGCCTTCCACCTGGAAAAGTCTTCTATATACAAATCAAACTGTGCCTCAAGGCTCAATATGGTGGTGCTATTCATAAAACCATTTCCTGGTCTATGTTTGATGCAAGTTAAGGTTTTATTTTCACACATTAGGAATCTGTCAAAATCACATTCAAATATGCAGGTAAAAGAAAAAAAGAAAACAAAAATAAATCTAATTTTCTCTGTAGATGAGAAAAGTGAAAGCTACTAGTATTTTAACAGTTTAGGAAAAAAATCAAACTATAAATCCAGGGGAAGCTCACTGAATTTTAATTTACACATTTTTCTTCTAATATTTAATTTCTGCTGTCGTATTTATTAGAAGATACTACTATGATTTTTTTTTAATGTGAATTCAATGCAACTTTCCAGTCCTGACAAAAGCTGATAAATATGGTTTATAGGTCCAGTTATTTTGGATACGCTTGTACGTGGTTCCAAAGCTTTTCCAGATGTCTCCATCAAAGTTGTGTGAATAATTACTTTCTTTGTTTCCTGGCAGATATAAACAATAAAAGGGAACCATTTTCATTTAATGCATAATGATATTTTTGACATTTTTGCTAGATAATATTTATTTCAGGTGTAATGAAATTTTTTATCCAATAAGAAATAATAAAATTAATTAAGATTTTTAATATTTAATCACCCTTTTAAAATTAAGACAATTTTTGAAAGAAGGTTTCTAGATTTCATAGAAGTTTTGGTGCCTTCCACAATTCTGAGTATGAGTAGGTGCCTGGTGAAGTGCTGAAAACTGAGATGAGGGAGCTGAGAGCCACTCTCTGTTTTCCCTGATCGAAACCCATCTGGATGTATTTGTTTATTTTTATTTTGTAAAATCTGATGTGTTCTCCAGTCTAGTGTTAACTCCTCAGCCTGTCAGTCTCCAGGGTGAAATGCTCTGTTAGAGTGCTTTGAACCAGCTCTAGCTTCAGCCTATGTCTCAGCAGGCAGTATAGAGCTTGAGTACATGGTGGTGGTTCTTCAAGTGCCACCACATCTGTGTTTTGTACATACACCTGAGCCTGGTCTGTGCCACATACAACAGTTTCCTGAGGTTGCCCAAGGCTTTGCAGATGCTGAAGTGTTCCTTGGATTTGTTATCCTTTGGAGGAGAGTGTGCAACAAAAGGGGCTTAAGTGAATGATGTGTTTTCTGGAAACATGCTTCATGATAACTTGTTAGGTTCCCCTGGATAAGAACATGAATATAAATGGCCAGCAGCATTCCAGTGTCTTGCTTTCCCTGTAATGTATTCCTTTGCTCTGTCATACGACGATACTCCCACACAACTGCTAAAATACTCTTGTTGTAGTGGTTAAAGGAAATTGCTGCAATTAATTTTGCTGTCTGTCTTCTCTTTGATGTGTCTTTACAATTTCTTGGATAATTTTTCAGAGATTGGGTTATGTTCAAAACCAGTCATTTAGGGGGTGAAAAGAATAGGAGGGGAATAAACATCTAAGCCATATTTGTATAAGCTTGTATTTCTGTGTTGGTGTAGGTACCACCAATGTAAAGAACACAAACCAATACATATAAATATGTATTTTCTGTTACTCACAAACAGGTGCAATAGATGAAAGTAAGACTTCTCTAAAGTGAACAATCTGAAGAAACAAAATGGATGCAGGTGCCTTAGTAAAGCTAGTTTTATTTTCTAATGACTATAAAGAATGACCAGACCATGAACTCTGAGGTTATGCTTCATTTCTTGGGTACAGCACATTATGTTCTAAGCAATTTCTATTTGTAGTCTTGAAGCAGTTTTAATCTTCAAGTTCACTGCAGACTTGAGAGTTTTTCCCTCTTTTCCACTGGCTTGCAAAATAATTCTCTTTTTGGTTAGTTCCAGATGCTGCTGCAAAGAATGTTAATCCATTTGGTGGTGAGTACAAGAGATCCTAGAATGGAAAAGACAGTGGAGCAGAAAGCTTCCTACTTTGTTCATTGGATTTTATGAATGGAGGGGAGAGGGTTGATCTCCCAACTTCATTACATGAAAATCAGTGTAGAAAAAAAATTAAATTCAAACCTGACTTCTCTCAAGCTTGCAGGCATGGGTGGAGATATAAATTGCAACAGTGAAAATGTAATTCTTAGAAAAAATTAATTTGGAATATTTGGAAATATTCAAAAGTATAAAATCGGGATTTTAGGGACGTTCAGAGAGAACAGTGCTAATTAAATTAATCTTCTAATCCCATATAAATTATTTTAGTTGAGAAGAGTGACTAAAGCTGATCATTGCTTGTGTCACTTTGCAGAAGTGATTTGTCTCTGTTCCAAATTGTCATCATAACATAATCAAGAACATCTTTCATATAGTTCATATAAGTAATGGAACAAAAAGGATAAGAAGTGGAACAAAGCAGCTGATATTTTTATACCATAACATTTTTGAGAAAAATAAGGTTCAGAGAAGTAGAAATGAGGTGCTGTTGGTGGAGTAGGTGTCTGGGCTCATTTTACCTCAGCTTTGTTCACTCACCACTCCATCCTGCCTCCCATCTTGCCATTAGATCTTGCAACGTATCTGTATTGCCTTCACCCACCCTGTTTTTTTTCTGAGCCCTTATTTTCTAGCAAGGTCCCCCTCCCAGAGCCGCAGTAATACCCAGGTGTGCAATGCTGCCTGAGCCAGCTCCAAGCTGCCTGCAGAGCCTCTCACAAAACACCACCTTCCTGCTCTTACTGCTACAGTTAAAGTACTCCCACATCCAGAGTGCCTTTCCAACTCAAGTGCTTATGATATTAGTAAAAAGGTGGAGTGAAGGTGTGTAAGTGCACTCTGCAAAAGAGGAAAACAACTGGGAAGCCTCACTGTTTGATCTTTGATTTAAAATTCTCCCTGATAACTGTGTATTGAAGAGACCGTTTGGAACCTCACAGGGTCCTGCTGGGTCATTTAAAAAGCTATGAAAGAGCCTACCTCACTCTGCTTCTTCCTTTCCCTTTCCCCTCCAGTGACTATATGTTTGGTTAAAATCTGTGATTTCTTAAAGAGAGGTCTCTTTAAGCAATCATTTCCCTCAAATAAATTTTTCTTGACTGCCACAAACCCAACACTTATTTGATTTGGGTTGTGACTGGAGCACAGCCTGGTACTTTAGTAAGGAGGTCAAACAAACGCTGAAAACCTCATGCTCTCTTGGATGCAGCTGGACATACAAAAAAATCCAAGTCATGCTGGACATGACCTCAGGTCTCGGGGTAGGTTTACACGAAGTGTAAATCACCTGAGGTGGTTGGCACTCTCTAGCTTTCTGTCACTCAGCTTTCATGCTCCTCCTTCTTGCCAGGTTATTTCATCAGTTGGATGAACGGTTGAACAGAGCAGCTCAGTTGAACAGCAGAACAGAGCAGGAGAGTGAAAGCTTTGTTGGGGAGTGGGAGGAAGAACAGGGGAAAGAATGAGGTAAAGAGGACAGCTTGTATTTATGAGTATGTCTTTTTAGTTCGTAAAAGTCAGGCAAGAATGCATAACGAGACCACGAATGATTTTAGCTGGATCTGCTTTTGACAGAAAACATTTTGCGTAGCAGTGACCTCTTACAAAAATGACAAATTCCCCCAAAACCCCCCTCAAACTTACTTGCAACTGACTTGAGTACTAACATAAATTTACAGTAAAGTAATTAACTGTTGCAAAGACAAGAAAGAAGAGATGTGTTATTTCATACTGTTTATTTTAGTCAGCAGCCAGTACATTTTGTGTAATATCCTTCTTCACCTGTGCAGGGTAATATTCAGAGGACACACTTCAAAAGAAAAGCCATCCCGTGCAGCTGATGAGATGTCTGTTCCTACATCACTGGGAATGGCTGCTTGTTGTCCTGTTCTCTCTATGCAGTATACATTTTATTTGCAGGCCTGAGGTCCCTGAGAAAAAGCACAGCTCTCGGTAGTAAAAGAATCATAAAGTTGCATCTTCACAGAATCACAGAATATTAGGAGCTGGAAGACACCTCAAAAGATCACTAAGTCCAACCCCCTGCCCGAGCAGGATCATCTAGAGTAGATCACTTAGGAACATGTCCAGATTGGTCTTGAATGTCTGCAGAGAAGGAGACTCCACAACCTCTCTCGGAAGCCTGTTCCAGCAATCTGTCACCCTGACAGTGAAATAGTTTTTTCCTTACATTCACGTGGAACTTTCTATGTTCCTGCTTGGACCCTTTGCCCCTTATCACCTGTCATCACTTAGAAGAGCCTGGCTCCATCCTCCTGACACTCACCCTTTACATATTTATAAATATTAATGAGCTCATCCCTCAGCCTCCTCTTCTCCAAGCTGAAGAGACCCAGCTCTCTCAGCCTGTCCTCATACAGAAGATGTTCCACTCCCTTAATCATCTTGGTGGCCCTGTGCTGGACTCTCTCAAGGAGTTGTAAGTCCTTCTGGAATTGAGGGACCCAGAACTGGATGCAATACCCCAGGTGAGGTCTCAGCAGGGCGCAGTAGCTTACTGTTGTCCGAGAATGTCTGGATTACAGTTCAGGGATGACTGATAATTAACGTGTTTTAAATAACTGCTCTATAGTATTGCAGGAACTTGTGTAACAATGAACATCACTTTTGCTTTATTATTTAAAGTCCTTGTTGTTTTTGAGCAGAAAATACATATGTCTCTCTTGTTTTATAAAGTTTGTATGACAAATCACTAGCAAAATGGCAGGCAGCCTTTACTAGTAATAATCATATGTTATAGCTGCCATAACTATTATTATTATTACTATCTATTTTTTATATTAGTCTATTTATTTTAGTAACTTTAAACCTTCTTGCTTAGATTGGGAAGAAAAGATAGGCTTAGGAATTTTTTTATATAGGCAGTTACCTTGACTAGATTAGTGAGTGTTTTGAAACCAGTTACAAATTAATGCTTGCTTAGTTCACTGCATCAAGCTTTTCTGCTCACACTTGGAGCAGTTTCCCTCCCATTTGTAACCTGGTAAGGCTTTCTTTCCTTTTTCACTTTTAGAAAAGTTCAGTTGCTTCTGGAATTGTTTTTGGTTTTTTTACCTTTCCACTGATTTGCAAGAAATGCTTGTGCTTGATTTCAAGGAGGCTTCCCCATCCCAAGGATTTTGTGGCTGAAAGGACTAGGGATGATGCTGAGAGCTCTGCCCACCTCTGTCCTAATCCTGCCTCCTCCAGGATGAGGCACCTAGCTGGTCTGTGTTCTATCTGTAAAATAAATTTAATAATGCTTAATGGCTTTACTGCCTTTTGAAAATGTAAAGTGCTACCTGAGTGCCGATTACTTTTATTATGTTTCCTGATAGAAGGCCTCAATGTATTTGTGTTAACCGGTACTGCTAATGCACTTTCTGGAATAATCTTTGGTTAACAAAGTGAAACAGTTGCAAAATAAAAACTGTGTTGTAGTCCAGGCAGATACAGTGACACACACTAGGAAAGTCAGGTCATGAAAACACACAGCTTCACTGGATATGGCTGTGCTGTGTTTCAGCCATGGGCTTGAGCTACAGTGCAACCCAGCTTGTCTTCTCTCCAATGTGCCTGTCTGTGCCAGGGAGAGCACAGCAAGGAAGAAGCCTTGAGCTCTGGACACACAGCCTGACCATCCAACAGCCCAGGACAGATTTTCCCAGGTGATCAAATCTGCAGAATAATTTGCTTGGGCTGCTGTTCAGTGAGAACTCACTGTCCCCAAAACACACAGCAGCTCTCCAAGGCTAGGAGCTGGCTTCTGGGCTGGGTGTTCCCACAGACCCTCTGGGCCAGCATGTGGTCACTCTCTCCAGGAGCAGGGCCAGCCAAGCTGGTGCTGTGCTGTGGACTTCTGACAGTGCTCTCAGGCAAGACAACAGTGTTTCATGAAAATGTGGCAAGGGTTTGTCAGGAGAAGAGAATGTATGTCTGACCAGCAGTGATTATCTGTCACTACCCCGAAGTACTTTCATGTCCCTAAATCCAGATTGTGCTTGGTATCAAGGGTTGGCTTGGGCTAAATCAACTGCCCCTTTGGCTGGGGGAGTACAACCATAGTGCAGGTCTCCTAAGGCAAGTTTAGGGAAGATGGAATCATCTCAAGGAGAAGAAAGGCAAACGCTTCCTTGGGCTCTACTTTTGGTACAAATCCAGATTGTAGAAGAGGAGCCTCACCATCTTTGTGACTAATCTTGGGTTTTGCCTAAAACTCCAGATGTCCCTAACTCATCATATGTTTATGCCTGTAAATTGTAATTGCTATTTTTCAGGAAGAGGTTTTGAATCATTCGAGCTGAGAATGGCAAATATGAAGTAAAATTTTTAAAAATAAATTAACAGTAATTAAGAGCAGATGCTCTTCTTTCTGATCTCATCTCTATTTCTATCAGGCTGCTTGGGCTTAGAAGAGGTGGTATACATGTCTCTATATATTATATATAATCAAAAGATTGATATTCTGCTATATTATAATTATAAAGGCACTGATAATAGAGAATTCTGAAAGAGCAGAAAAAGTATTTAGAGGCTCTTACAACTGTGCCACTTGCTCTGTGTTTGCCTTTCAGGCTTTTCTCCCTGGAACTCAGCCAGTTGTGGTTAATTTTTTTTCTGACCTGATTTACAGAAACATAAATAATATGCCTTAAAAAAATAATGTGAGACTGCTTTTTTTAGCAAGATATTTGGATTTAAAATGTTGGATTTTAGTGCTTTTTTATCTGTAGTACCCAAAATAGGTCTTGATTTAAAACTGGATTTGTGTAAACAATGAAGTCAGTATGTCTATGTCATTCTTTAAGTTCACTCAGGAGGGAGAACTTTAAAGGTTTTTATAGTTTTGGTGTGGAGAGAAGTAAGATTAAGCATAGAAAGATCAGTGTGAATATTGAGACACATGGAAAGCTGTATGTGATTCTCTGATTCACTTGTCCTTGGACTCTGTTTTGCCTGCTGTTGTTGTGTGCACACAAGGCTATGGTCAAGGTGCCAGTTTTTATCTTTCAGCCACCTCTTAACTGAGATGTGTCAGTGCTCAGACATAAGGGCTGAAGAGGCTGAGTGATCCGTTCAAGTTCAGACCAAAATATCATCTGACACTCTAGATAAATGCATAGATGGGGTCTCATCCCTCTGCTTGAAGTGGAGATGTCAGGAACTGAGCTGGTGACATGAAGGCAAGCACTGATTTCTCATCTTGATCAAAATGTGGTGACTGAGCCATTGTCCCTCCAGTGTGCACTAGGTTAGAAGAAATAGATGCTGTTTTTCCTCTTCCTGCTGTCTCTTGAGAATAGAACTTTCTGTAGAAAATATTTTTCTGTTTGTCTTTCATCTACTTAAATATTTTATCTATGTAAGCCTCTTTAATTTTGCTTGCTTTATTAAACAACTGCTAGATATTAGGCTGCAGCACTTAGCACTACTGCTTTTGCCGAGATAATTAGCATTTTGTTCCAAATGTGGCCTATTACATGACAGTTGCATAGCTGAGATACTCTATTGAGTTGTAAATAAAGGCCCTTTTCCATGAATGTTGCTACTTTTCACAACAACGTATTGACAGAAAAAAAAGTGGTTCGTTTGTGCCAATTTAAGAAACACGATGTATGAATGTTCAGATTTCCCACAACATTTTTGTTTAGCATAACACCCTATTATTTTTGGTATAGGGGATGTGATAAAAATTCCTGTTGCTACCAAGGTTAAGACTTTCCAGACAAGCAGGGAGGACTCTTAAGGAAAAGATAACCTTTGGAGTTCAGTAGTCAGGCACATGTTGTTCAACATGTTCATAAATTAGCTGGAAGAAATGGTGTGAATAGCAGTGATAACAATTAGAGATCATATTAATTGACTAAGGAGTTGAAGGCAAGGCCAGGCTGAAAAACTGTGCAGTACTTGCCTCACCGTCTCTGAATGAATATAGTTGAACTGGAAAATGCTCTGAGAAGGACAAGATGAGTTCAAAGGCGAACAGGATAATGTTCATGTGAGGAGTTTCTGAATATACTAAATCTTTTTGGAAAAGAGGATTAGCAGTGAGATGATGACCTAGGGCATAGTGGTATCTTCCAATAAAATGAGTAGATGCATCAAATAAATAAGTGGCCAGGTTTTTTTTTTTGTCTGTTTTTTTCTTTTTTTTTTTTTTTTTATCTTCCCCCCCCCCCCCCCCAAACAACAGGAGAATATTATTTTCTTAGTATTAACTTAAGAGTGTGAAACTTCTTAGCAGAGAGTACCTTTTCCAGAGTATATAAAAAAATCTGAAGTGGATTAAATGCCTGTGTGGGTTCAAAAAGCATCTGGAGAAACTTGAAGGAAAAGGTCTTAGGGGACATTAAGCACAGAAAGACCATCTTTGGGTCTGCAAGTCACTGAACTGCATACCACTGGAGCCTGAGAAAGCTTTCTGTAGAAGCATATGTTTGTCCTGCTGTAGGTTTTGCCATAAACATCTGGTATCAATTGCCGTTGTAAATGGGATACTTTGCTGGATGGACTTTTGTTATTGCTTTTGAAACTTTTTACTGCTCTTGCTTTAATTTCTTTCAAAGCACCTGGAGACAGAGTCATTCTTTATGGAACAATGTTGTTTATTGTCTCTCAGAAATTGTCTGAAATGTGTATTTCAGATACACAATGCAGTAAGACAGACAAATGGTATAAACATATAGGTAGGATTACAGTTGCATCAGATGAAAAAGGAAGATTGCTTTATTATTTGTGGCAGGAAGAAGAGTAGTCTGGGCACTTTGTAGTTTTTTCTTACAAGTGTTAGTAGAAGCTGCAAAATTATGATAATTAAATGATCCCAAAACAATAGTAAGTACCCACTGGAGGACTTAATGTTGTAAGATTAAATCTTCAACAACACTGGATATGGGTCTCAGAAAGTGTTAATTGCTATAGAAATATAAGGTAGAAATACTAAGGTAGAAAGCTACTGAGGTCGAAAGTCACCTCAAAATATAAATTTATAGCTTCAAATATAAATTTATAGTTTCAAATATAAATTTATATTTTATATATTNATGTATATGTATATGTATATGTATATGTATATGTGTGTATGTTGGTTATTTCAGAGGACTGCAGTGTTCACTGTATATGTTGCAGTAGCAACAAACAAAACCTGTCTAGGTTTTATGGTGTTCCTTGCGCAACCAATCAACATGGTGCATGTTGTTGTCAGGGGTAAATGTTTTACCTAATACTACTTCAGGAGTCCTTATGTACTTTCATGGAAACTCTGCCCTTTTGGCAATTTCCCAGATTCCAAGGTAGCAAAAAAAGATTTGCTCATACTTATTGTAGATGGTTTATGTCTTCCTTTTTTAGGATGGTAGGGACATACAATTTTAGATTGAAAGTCCAATGTCACCTCTAGAAAGTCATACTTCCCAAAATTTTTTTTTTTCTAGATTTTCTTCCGTGGACCCACTGCTGCTTCAAGGAGTCATTGTCTCTAAAAGAGATTTGTATTGTGTTGGTGCTGATGGGGCACACACTGCTACTTTATATTAGAAAGGATAATCTGTTTTATTTGAACATTACCATTTTGCACTCTACACATAACAAATTCTTTTGCCACCTACATTTAACTAAGCACTCATAAGACCTTTCTGATTTTTCAGAAGTCCAGATTTCCATATTTATATGAGAGTTTGTGGAACAATTATTGTATCCTGTGCTGGCAATCACTCAAAAATAATATTAATTTATCTGCATGTGAGAAAGGGATGGTCCAACCATGGCTTTTATTCTGTGTCATTTCCCTGCCAAACATATGATATATGAATGGCTTAATGTCAGTTTAGGTCTTGTGTGTTTTGGCCACACAAGAATTTGGATATGTCTCATTAGGTCATGCAACTGGTCAGTCTGGTGTGTGGAGTCAGATGTGGGTTATATCCGTAAGATGTACTTAATTATTTTATCAACAGTGACACGAACCTCTTTCTTTTTTGTTAAAGAACAATAACCAAAAATTTAGAATTAAAAATACATTTTCTTTCAAAACTTGTCAGCATTAAAAGAATACAGGTATTTGAGAATGCAGTGCATGTCTACACATAATTTCAGTGACATTAAAGTGAAGCATGCTCTGAGTGATGAAGTGACTAATGATTTATTCATCATTTAATTTAACCTGCTGTAACATTATTCTGAATTAGCTTGCTTGAACCAAGAGTATGTCTTAAAAATAATAATTAAATCTTGATTAAAGTTTCTAATGATAGCAACTTCATGGAAACGTAGTATCTTCCTTAGATAATATCTACTTTTGTTGTTAACAATGGCCCCTCATCTGCAGTCTGATTCGGAGCAGGTTTAGCTTCCAGCATGGATTTATGTATGTTATGCCATGACCTTTTGTAATGCAATCTCTTTTTGTTTAGATATTTACCCGTTGCAGTCTTTTAACTCCTCTAGCCTGTTTAGCTTGACAGAGTAACTAAACTCCTCATGCCTTTCAAAGCCTTCCCAGTTTTGATGTTTCTTAATCATTCTGTCCAATTTTTCATCCCACTTGAAGAATGGTTACCAGATTCAAGTAACACAGAGGTATTTTAGCTTCCTGAATCTCTCAAAGTTTCCCTGAGTTTTTAAAGTGCCTTGTTTTTACTAGATGAGGTTTCCCACTGGTGGTTCAAACAGAGCTGATTTTTCTCCATCATTTCCACATCCTCTTCATAGATGCTACTGTTTCCATTTTGTATATATGCTTAATATTCCTGATTTTAAACTTATTTCTATATTTTTAACAATGAAACTAGTGAGTGACATTATCAAAATGCTTTTTTGCATTATTTCCCACATGCCATCATTTCTGTTTTTCCCATGTTTTTGTTTAAAAGATGTATAGGGTAAAGAAGTAAATTGTATGACATTCTTTTAGAAACACTTCAGCTCAATTCAATTCAGTTCATAACCATTATGCCACTACATACCAAGATGTGTCATTCAATATATTTTCATTCATTTAATCTATTGCATGTTTTTGCAAGATGAAATATCTCTTAGAAGTCTGTTTCTTCAAAACCATAATTTTTATTGACTAATCTTATAATCTCATCTAAAAAGCCATCGAGGTAATTTGATAAAGTTTTTAATGAATTAAAGTTGGTGTTTATTACTATATCACAGACTTTTAAGCCTTCATTAATCAGGGTTTGTGTTAGCTGTTTTGTTATAGAACTCACAGTAGGTGTCAGGCTGACAAATAATTTAGTGCTTTAAACTATGGACTCACAATCAGGTTTCATTTTCATCCTGGTTTTCTGAAACCTCCTTAGCTTTGCTGAAATCAGAGTTAAAATTCCAGACATCAATAATATTGTTGGCCAATCCTTTCAAGACTCTTAGATGCAGAATGTTACCATTCAGGTTCTGGCATTCAGAGTATTGCGGAATGAGCAGAGTTTCACAGGACAGCAAGTTGTCCCAGATGTAATGAGCTCAATTTTCCTGCAACAATCAAAGCAATCTGCTGCACAATAGTGTGGAGCCATGTGAAATGATGGCAATATAACTGACTTGTAATGCACTGATTGCGAACTTCAGACACGGGGACTTGCGTCCCTGCATTGGTACTCCCCGAGCACGGATAAAACAACTGTATTATTATGTCTTGTCACACTAAGGCAATACCTGATAGGAAACATGGTGCTTATTCTTTGTGCTCCATAAACTGTGACTGCACTTTCTTTGGGCCAATTTCATCCTTGAGTGGTGTAATCAATGCTTTACAGTCAAAAAGGTTGCCCTTTCATATTTCAACCCTATTGCTTCAGCTGTTTGGTGACACAGGAAGATGCCATGCTATCAGTCTGCGGATTTTGGACGTCATTTAGTAACAAAGGAAAAATACAGGAAAAAAAATCTTCATATTTAGAAAATAAATTTTCTAAGTTATTGTGATCTATATTTTATTGCTTCTGTTCATCTATTTTTCACAGCACAACATTTAAATGTAAAAATATTTGCTTTTAAAAAAACTTTGCTCAAGATAATATTTGATAGTATTTCAGGTATATAACTTGAAACCAACTAAGTATATACCTTAGTGAGGATGCAACACAGAAGCAAAACTTGTATTCTGAAAACTAATATGAATCAATTAAAGTAGAAGAAAAAATATGGCAAAGTTCATTCATGTTTTTCACACATAACTGAATAAAAGATAAAAGATTTGTTTTAAGGGAACTAAGACCCATCTGGACATCTACCTGTGTAACCTCCTCTCGAAAACCTGCTTTGGCAGGGGGGTTGGACTCGATAATCATTCAAGGTCCCTTCCAACCCCTACAATTCTGTGATTTTGTGATTCTACAAATTTCATTTTAATAAGTTCATAGTAATTTCAAAGAATGACATATGCTGGGATATAATAAACTGTATTGTGAAGTCTCTCTTTAGCTTATTTCTTTGGATTGAAAGCAATTTTCATAGGATCATAGACTCATGAAATTGTTTGGGCTAGAAGGGACCTTGGAAGATTATTTGTTCCAAACTCCCAATGAGAAGGGACATGTTCAGTATCAGGTTGCTCATATGACCGTCCAACCTGTCCTCGTGTTTCACCACCATGAGCATAAAAAAAAAAAAGTCTTCCTTGTATCTAGGTCTGAATCTACCTTCTTTTAGTTTAAATCTGTTACTCCTTGTCCTGTCATTCAGGCTGTACTAGAAGGTTTGTCCTCATCTTGTTAAGAATTTAAAGGCTGCAGTAAGGTCTCCCCAGAGCTTTCTCTTCTCCAGGCTGAACAATCCTAACCCTCTTAGCCTTTCCTTGTGCGAGGAGAGTTGTTAATGAAAATGAATCACAAATAAAAAATCTGTTCTTTGAAATGAATGCAGGAAAGACCACTGTCATTATACTTTCATGTGTACCTTCATTTTTATTTTTATATTCATATTTTAGCATTGCTATAAATGATTCTGCATTTATTGCTTCTAGTGTTTTTTTAAAAACAGAATAAGAGACGTCACCTTCTTCCTCCTGGTGCTATAGTCCAATACAAATACGAGGAAGTTGTTCATCAGTGAATTGATTGTGCAGGGATCAGCATTAGCTTGCTGCTTTATTTGAAATGCTGTATTGGGCTCTCTTCCACACAGGCATGCCACTTGTAGCACGGTGAATTCTTCTTAAGTCTGTAAAACAGCATGCCACCAGGAAACATGGTCTGGGATTACCTGAACAGAGCTATCATTTCATTTCATAAGCAGCATTTTTCCATTTTCCGTCCACCTTGACTCAGGTATCCTGGAACTGGAGCAGATGGCTGTCCCTTTCTGCCCTTCTGTGTGTGTCCGGCTTCCCAGGTCACTAGTAACGCATGTAGGGATGGAGATCTCACCTGCCTCTTACACTGTTCTTGAGGTGGGGTGCAGTCAGGACACAACCAGGAGGCTAGAAAGTGCTGAGTCTTCTGTAGAATGGAGTTATTGTTGACATAATAATAGATAAAACTCAGCCCAAAATGTGAAGAGAAAAAATGTCTGATTTGTTGCATTTTCTTTTTGGCTATCCAGCTCCAATGCACTTTTGAACCTGATTCTCTCAAAAAAAATGTTGTTCCACTTACAAACCTGGAGTGTTTTTACTGTCTCCTATTTATTTTTTCAGGATTTGTGGATTTAACACTCCATGATCAGGTCCATCTACTGGAATGTGCCTGGTTAGAGATACTGATGATTGGCTTAGTCTGGCGCTCCATGGAACACCCAGGAAAGCTTTTATTTGCACCTAACCTATTACTGGACAGGTCAGTTTGCATGTTGCTGTGAATTGTTAAGTTAATGTATTTCTACTGCAATCAGATTAATTTTTAGCTTGTAGTCATCTCACTGCTACACCAATTTGGCAGTACATAATAAGTTAAAAAGGGTTATAAGTAAGGTTGAGTAAGTGGGACTGGAAGAAGTCGTCTAAAAAACCTGGAAATCCTCTGAATATGATACTGGCCATTTATTAGACAAGTAACACATCTGAAAGTTACCTGCAGCTGGAAGTGCTTTCTTTCAAAGGCAGCAGAAAATATCTCTTAGAAACTGTACAGTTGGTTGCAAACTTAAATTAAATTAAAATTAAATACACAACTATTATTAATATTGAATCAGAGATATCCAGAATAAAACAGAAATATCCATTTCTGCATACATAAATCCTCTTAGTCTTAGAATTGGTCTATCCAAGCAGCCAGAAAAAAAATTTGGAAGAAAATCCTAGTAGAATCTCTTGTTTACAGAGAATACATTAAAGTGTTTGTTTTCTCCCTGCTGAAAACTGAAGTCAGATATGTGAAACACATACCTGCTTGCTACCTTAAGCCTTTTTGAGTCAATCTTGCTAATATGCTGTAGTTGTTTATAAGTGAAAAAGAAAAGGATGCCTCTTTGCCATATGATATCCTAGATTTTAACAGACAGTCTTGGCAAATAAACCCAAACAAACAAACAAAAAAAACCCAAACCCCAAAAAAACAACACAGCAGGAAGATTGATAGACTTTAAAAATGTATTCTATTTATCTTAATGCAAACTCAAGTTCTCTTTTTTCCCCCAGTCATAACAAATTTCAGCCTTGGGAAAAAGTGTTCAAGAGAATAACCAGTGAGCAGATGCTTTGGTAAATGACTGTGGCAAATCTAGGACCAGTTGGATAAAGAGTTATCCTCACTATTGGTAGTCCTCACAGAATCACAGAATATTAGGAGCTGGATGACACCTCAAAAGATCACTAAGTCCAACCCCCTGCCCGAGCAGGATCATCTAGAGTAGATCACTTAGGAACATGTCCTGATTGGTCTTGAATGTTTCCAAAGAAGGAGACTCCACAACCTCTCTGGGAAGCCTGTTCCAGCGATTTGTCACCCTGACAGTGAAATAGTTTTTTCCTTACATTCACATAGAACTTCCTATGTTCCTGCTTGGACCCGTTGCCCCTTATCACCTGTCATCACTTAGAAGAGCCTGGCTCCATCCTCCTGACACTCACCCTTTACATATTTATAAGCATTAATGAGCTCATCCCTCAGCCTCCTCTTCTCCAAGCTAAAGACACCCAGCTCTCTCAGCCTTTCCTCAGTCCTCGTTTATTGAAGACCACTGCCCACATGGCTGCTTTGGCAGGAGAAAGCGTATGTGTGCACACTGGTCCCTTCACTGCCGAGCTTGGCTTGTGATGTAAAGTCAAGGTGGAAGAAGAGCTGAGCTGAGGAGCTAGAGTATGTGGTGAGGCAGCTTCTGATCTCATCACATAGCTGCAGGGGCACTGAGATGCAGCGGTGGAATGGCAACATATAGTCCAGGGCAGTGCCTTCAGCTACTGTAGCTATTAGCTGGGTGAATCAAAACCTTTATTAGCAGAAATATTTCTTTGGGGCAGCTTGTTAACTGGCGGGTCTGCGTTTTCATGTTGTCAGTTGTGCAGAGTTAATACTTCAATTTCACACACCCCCCTCCCCCCCCCGGCTTACTTTTAATATTTTAGTAATATATAGATGATAATGCTTAACAGTATGAAATATAATATTTCATATGGATAGAGAAGTATTTATTGACTCAGAAAACACCCTATTCCACCTGTGTAAGTGCATGGTCTGTGAGCTATGGAACTAGATACACATAAACCACATTCTCATTTTGTGTGCAGAAAATACCTGATTTCCTAAATGTAAATTTAATCTTTTGAGGAATACATAACAGTTTTAAAATAATTTCTTCGTGTACATAAGAAATAAAAATTGCTACTATAGGAAGTATAACATACTATTGAAAACAACTATAAATTACAATACAGCTTCCAAAGACCAGCCCATTTGTTCCATAATATAGATTGTGAGAAAAAATTGAAAACTGAGAAGCAGAGCCAAAGTACCGTTTTTCTTCTTAGCTCAGAAAAACTGATAGGGAAACACTTGAAACTTTGATTGTCTCAAAACAAAATCCCCAGGCTCTGAATAAAAAAAAACAGCTCTGAGTCTGAGCCATTGATTTGCACATCTTAAACCAACTCTGCTGGATTAAAGAAAACAATTGCGTGCAACTGGAACCACATTTTACTTTATGGCTCAAACTCAATTAACTTCATAACTAAAACAAGCTCTTTGCTTTCTGACTTTCAAAAAAGCTGTTGTAGATCTATTACATCTTCTCAGTTTTAGATAATATGAAACATGTTTCTAAGGCATCATGCATGTGAAGCACTCTATAGGGATGTTTGCTAAAGCTGAAATAATTACTTGACTCTGTGAAGGACTGATATACTAATTAGTTAACTAACCATTGATTTACTAGTTAATTAGTACTAGCAATAGTTTGACGTGCAAATTTGATTCTGGAAAGTTGCCTTTTGAGAATGTTGAAGGACTAAACCATATTGTTTGTCAGACTTGAGAGGTCAGGAGAGAGACTGATTCAAAGGCTCTTTAACTCAATGGAGTCCTTCCACTGCACCAAGTATTTTGGCCACAAGAATGCAAAAGTTGTTTGATGAATTGTTTTTTATCTAAATAATGAAATCTTCTGTCTGAATGACTAAAATAATGGGGGGGAAAAAAAGGATCCTCTAGTACAATTTTCTTTCATCTGTTGTCTCCTTACCCTTCAGCATGTTCTTTACAGGATACACCTTTTCAATGTTTTCTTCCATAGCTTTCTGCCCTGAATCTCTATCATGCTTTCCCTGTTACCTGATCTCTGGGGTTAACAGCATTTACAAATATTAATTTAGCTACTTTCTATGTAGCTTTCTATGAAGCTTTACAATCCTTTGTGTGAGCTTCTACCTCTCTCATTCTGTGGCAGACATCCTCCCTGATTTGCATATCCCCTTCATTTTTCACATTCAGGCTTCTCCTGTCTCTCACAGATTCTTTCTGTCTAGGCTCTTGGACATAGATAGTCATCTGTTTACATCTGTATGTAAGGGTCAGGTCATGCTAAGTTTTTTGCAATTCTTTTACCTTTCAGCTACATGAATGTACATAAATACATTCCTGTATTGTTCATATCTGTCTGACATGCCATAAAAATAGCTTTCCAACTATGCCATTTAAAAAAAATCTGATTTTTCTTCTCCCAGCTCCCTCCTCCTCCTTGGGTTATATTAAAAATGAACCTGTCTTGTTTCTAAAGATCTTTTTAGAGACTGTCTTTTCTTAATCTGTAAGAGTCTACTTGTTACATTTTCAAATAAATTTTCCTATGTAATGGTTCAGAATTGGAAGACTCCTTGAAAATATATTATTAATTTGAAGTTCCTTCTGAAAATTTTGCTTTGCCTATGAAAAAGAATAAGTATTCAACAGTTAAGCTGCCAGCATGTGTAGACTACTGCCTTCTGTATGGATGACTATCATCACGTTATCCCTTTCTATTCCCACTTTGCCTTATTATTAGATAAGGTATTCCATGGGGCAATGCACCCTTTCTTATTCTGTTAATGTACTACCTAAACACTTCAGTCTTCATTCAAAATCAGGACTTTTAACAGTCTGCCAGCTACATATAACTGGTACATTTTTACAGTGTACAACTGATGCTATCAAGAAAGCTCAAATGACATTAATTATAGACTAGAAAAATAGGACTAATCAAGAAATTAAATGGCACATTCACAGTGCTTGCAATTAATGTACAGTACCTGATACAATCAAAAGGTACCAGTACAGATGCAAATCTTTCATATTCTGTGCTTGACAATTAGTATCTTGTATAAGGAAAATCTAGAAGCAAAGGCTTATGTTTTTAATGGGACAAACCAGATGTTTCCTGTCTGGAGGCTTCCCAAAAAACTCGACCTTAAAAATGTCATTAAACTAGGGCTGAAATTGGTCAGGCCTGACAATAGGCTGTTTATAAGAAGATCTAATGTTTCTTCAAGAATAAGAAAGCAATATTTTATTACATTTTATAAGGATTTTTTGCATTTGGATATCAGACTGATTAGAGGCAGCTTAAAGGTTTGAAACATGATTGTAAAGAAAAGGTAGAAATAGCTGAATTGCTGACTGAAGTGGATGACTTCTCACTCCTCTGTGTCAGCAACAGTGGGAAGCACAACACTGCTGGTGACCATTGTAAGGAAACTGAGGCGGTATCAACTAAAGAAGAGAACTAGCAGCTTTGTGAATGAACACAACAGTGGTAAAGAATCATCACACATTTTGTAAGGGGAAGCCACGCTTCATGAAAACATTGGAGTTCTTTGAAGAAATTAACAAACAGGCAGATGAGGGAGATCCTGCTTGATTTCCAAAAAGTGGTTAACGAGATCCAAAGTTAAATGTAGACAAATGTGAACTGATGTGTACATGAGGAGAATAATCCTCATCTTCATAAACTGCATTCTGAGTTGATCTTTCCATCTGACTGTTAATAGTAGTCAGTTCTATGAAACCAGTGGTTCTTCGCTTGCCAGCAGTTGAAAAGTAAATAGACTGCAGCTTTCTCCCCTAAGAATCATTACAGCAGGAAGAAGAAATAGCACAGATCATTGTTATTCCACTGCTTAAATCTGTGCTACATCTGTGCTTGAAAAACCATGCATTTCTGTTTTTTCTTATCTTAATGGAATATTGAAAATACCCAGGAAAGGTACCTAGACGGGCTGCATAGGCAATTAAAGAGAGATGAGCTTTGGTACAAAATAAAACTAGATGACTTCCTTGCCTGTGGTGCTCAATTGAAGAAGAGAAACACAATGGAGATGATAGAAATTGGATAAGGCTCATGAGCATATTGAGATGTACGGTAATCCACAGTTATTATCTCTTCCAATCTAGCACTAGAAGTAATCACTTGAAATCAGCAGATCCAAATGCTCATATGCTCAGTTCGGAGTTAAATATACCTTCAATATGAGTCAGCATGTTTGTTCTCATGTGTTTTCTAATGTTATTTTCTTGTCATTGTTGCAAAAAATGTCTAGCAGCCAAAAAATTCTGCCTAGGGGCTTCTAAAATTTCAGCTAGATGTAGTCAGTATTTCCAAGTTTCTACCAGGTTATTTCCTTTTTTCTGTGGAGATATCTAGTCTGCTAGTCATTTTATTTTATTTTATTTGGAAACTGTTTACTTCCTCTTCTAGTGCCTGATGGAACTTTTTCATTCTTCTGGAAGGTATTGAAGAGTTTTCCCTTTACTGACTTTCATATTGAGCGATGGCAGGAGGCCATGGAGCTCTCTAAACTGCAGCTAGCACGGATAGCATGGAGAGTTACAGCATCCACTGTATGACTGGGTGCTGAATAGTTTACTGCTTTTACGGCTTTGCTCTGAAAGTTTCTCCCCACATCTGAAAAGAACCTTTTAAGTTCTCTGTGTCAATAGTGCTTTCCAATGTTTTGATGGACAGGAGATTAGATACAATAGAAGAGCATCAGGATGAAATCCAGATATGTTTTCCTGGTCCCTCACCTTGTAAATGTTCCAGATGCCTGAGGACTTTACACTTGTTTGTCACTTCAGTAAATGTACAACATTTTTTTGGCACTGTGTAATTGTGGATGCATTAATTACCATTGACCTATTAGAAGAATGGAAGCAAAGTGATTGCAGATACTTGATTCAGAATGCTTCATTAGTGACCTGCTGTTCTTATTTTTTTCAAAGGGAAGAAGCCCAATGGCAACAAATATATTCAAATTTGCACTTAAAAGACATTTGAAAAACTATTGTACACTTAATTTTCATCTTATCTGTAATAGTAGTAGATTCTGTGCTGGAAACTTCACTCAATCATCCTGTCATCAGGCTACTTGCCTGATAAAGCAGAATGGGTCAACTTGTAGAGAGTTAGGAATCTCTTGAAACAATTTTTTTTCTTATATCTTTCCTTTTATTTGGTCTTTTTTAGATTTATTAATATATTGTAGACCCCAGAGGAAAAAAAAATTACATGGGCCAGAATTGTACACCTTAAAACAATACAAAATGAATAATTTTTATTCATTGCAAATCAGTGTTTACTGTGTCTTGGAGCAAAATTCAGAGAATATCTGACTTAGTAGTTCAAACAACCTAAACATAAATCATGTAGAATTTGGGGAGGTGCTGGGTAATGCTCAAAGTGATGAACTCTGAAAAAAAAAAAAAAAAGAAGAAAAACTCATCATAATCTTCCCAATTTTCAGATTTCAGAAGAGGTTCCCTGGGTGGTTTTTTAGATGCAGAACAGAGCATGAAATAATTTCTGGATTCAAGATAGCCCCTACACAAAAGCTAGGATTACTTGTTCATCTAGTCACTCTGACCTGGGCAGCTCAGGCCACAGTTCTAGGTCATGTTGAATTGTGAAGCTGATCTTTCAAAAATTAAACTTTCTTTGCATTTCTGATATGAGGAGAACTTTGAAATATTCTTGGCTTTAAGGTGATTCAGGCTGAATGTAAATTAAACTGAAAAATGCCTTCCAGTCAACAAGAATAACAATTTTTCTGCCAATTATTATAACTTTATTATTCTTAAATGGAAAGTCTTCATAACAATTTTCTAATCTAAATGTCTAAAATGAGACAAAATAAAAATTGGTTTTCTTAGAATTATTGTAGCAGCATTTTAGAGATGTTTCCTATCTGACATATTACACATCTTATTTTACCAAGGAAAAAATAGCTTAAAAGGTAATTAGTAGTTAAGTGTCTATATGTTTCAGACCTGTTTCATCACTGTTGAAAGGTACAGCAAGTTCTTTATCTTCTCAGATAGATGATCCTCTGTTGATCTAGTCAGGAAAGACACTTAGTCATGACTATTGTGTTCTGAGGGCATGCAAAACCAGGTGGTCAATCCACGGGGGCTACTGAGGAAGAGCGAAGATTACAGCTTGAGGAAGAGCGAAGATTTACAATTGTTTTTTGTAGCTGGTGTAACAACAGGCATTCAACTTTTTATGATCACAGAATCTGCTCTGAGGATTGAGGGTGGCTTAGGAAGAGGTGGGATCAACTTTATCAAGTGGGACAAAGGTATGATGTCCACAGGCTGACCAAACTGGTCAGGGAGCTTTAAGTCAGGAAAGACAGGAGAGAGAGAAGATGACCCACAATCACCTTAAGAAGGTGCTAGACTGGGCTGGCAAGAAAAAGGTTCAGTGTGATGTGAACAGGGGAGATGTTATAATCAACAAAATGTGGTAATAGGAACCTCGCCCCTTCCCAAGCGTGTGCATGCACATTAGTACGGAAGTGCTTACAGGACAGCATGATGGCAGAGGCTCCATATGTATTCTGGGAATTCAGCCTAACTGGGCACTCTCTGAGCCAGCAATGCTCTGTCTTGGCAAAGACCAACAGCCTCTCAGGCTGCATTAGGAAAAGCATTGCCAGCAGCTAGAGGTAGGTGATCCTTCCTCAGTTCTCAGCCCTGTTGAGGCAAATCTGGCATGCTGTGTCCAGTTCTGAGTTCCCCATTACAAGATAGACATGTACAAGCTGAAGTGAATCCAGTGAAGGGCCACAAAGATGATTAATGGACTAGAGCATCTCTCATACAAGGAGAGTCTGAGAAGACTTGGATCCAATAAATGTGTATTTACTTACTGGGAGGGAAGTATAAAAGACAGCAAGATTCTTCTCAGTCATAGGGTAAGATGTTGTGGGGTCTCAGTCTTTGGAGATACTGGAAACTCAATAAGATATGGTCCTGAGCAACTTGATTCAGATAACTCTGCTCTGAGCAGGAGCATTGAACTAGATGATCTCCAGACAGTCTTCCCAACTTCTGCAGTTCTGGTATTCTGTAACTACCTCTTGGTGAAAATGACATAAACTAGATTTTTTTTTTATTGTATAAACGGGAAAGCCTGTATTTTTTGCAAGTATTTGTCATTAATGACTTTTAAATCTTGGACTTTAAAGCTTTTGAATGTATTTTAGACAGTGATTGAATCAAACCTCTGTTCTGATAAGCTTGTATTGAAAAAGAAACAAAGCGCTCTTAATACACTCTCAGCACAGTAGGATGTAATACCACCCAATACTACCAACTGCAGTCTATAAGGTTCTTCAAGGTGTGTCATTTGAAAGCCAGTGTTCAGGGAGAAATGGAACAAGTAAAAGATGTTGCTACCTCTGAATTACTTTGCTAGCAGCTTTAGTAACAAAGGCTGATGAACAAGTTGATTAAAAAAACCCAAACAAAAACCCTCATGGAGACCACCACAACAGAACCACTGCAGAACAAGCCTTGTATCCGTTTTTTTCACTCTTTCTGACGCCCTCACCTTTATGCCCATCTACCACTTGCTGTTCAATTTGTGTACAGTACAAGTGTCAATTGTGACAGTACAAGTCTCATTGTTGTGATCAAAACAGGATTTATTTTTTTTTATGCAAAATGCTGTTTAACCTCATGAGTTCTGACACACAATAAATAAGCTAGGCTCTTCTCTTCAGCAGCAGTCCTTGCATTTGATACTGTTTTGGGTTTTTTGTTTGTTTGTTTTTTTGTTTGGTTGGTTTGGTTTGGTTTGATTTGGTTTTGTTTGTTTGTTTATTCGTTGTTCTCTGCTTTTCTCTTTGACTCCTGTTCTTTGGAGATTGCTGCTTTGTTTTAGAGCAATCTTTATTTACTTATTTATTTATGTATGTATTGTCCCTGCTTACGTTTTCCTATTTTTTTCACACTCTCCAGAGTTGCTAGTAAACGCAGGATGCTCTGAAGTATAATTTCACTGCTGATAACATTATCCTTATTTTTTTAAATTATTAATAAGGCATTGCATTATAGAAGAGAGAGAATCCTCAGTTAGGTAAGGAGGCCTCCAGTGATGATGTGGCAGTATTTAAGGCATCCTGATGGATGTTCTTGATTTGGTCTTTAAATCTTGGAGATGGAGCTTTCTTGAGGTCTTTTAGTGCATCACTTTATGTAGTCAAGTAGAAAGTGTTTGTCAATGTCTATAATAGATATATAATGTATATAGAACATGTTCATGTATATAAACTCCTTAGTACTTTATAAATAGCACAGGATGTAATGGTTCTGCTTTGTCTTCTATCTATTCCCAGCCTTCCTGAATTTCCTCTTATTTGGCTTTGTTTTAATATCTCTCACGTGGTGTGTGAATTACCCTCCAGTTTTGGTTCAGAGCTAGCTCAAGGGGCAATCTAAACAGACATCAGAAAAGATTAGCAAACCTCAGAGGATGGTAAACTGGTAATTTTGTCGGTACTGGAAGAAGTAGGAATTACCTATTTGAGCCTCAGGCTCAATCCTAATTGTTACTTTATTGCTACAGAAGACAGAGGGCTGTGCTGGGTGAAAACTGCTGTGCACAAGCAACCACTTCTTTTCCAGCCTGTTTGGAAAAGTGATGATGACAACAGGAGTAAGTCAAAGGGCAGATTTTGTGGAAAGGTATAAACATAACAGACCAGCTCAGTGAGGGGAAAGAGAGCGTTGCTCTTTGGGGTCTTTTCTGTTCCTCCTTCTTTCCTTCCCTCAAAATTATCTTTGGAACTGGTATTTCAGTTTTATTTCTTATTTGGCAAAAACTTGTTTCAAGAAACTCTTGAAGGGGAAAAAAAAAAATCTTGATTCTGTGTTGAATTATGCTAATTCCAGTCCAGAAATCTCCAACTGCCCATCTTTGAGTGATTCTCAGACTGTGATTCATGCATTGATACTAATGGTACATATTTTTGAGTAAGTAGCCAAAAATATTGCATTTTTTTGTACAAGAAGAAATAATTACTGCAACAGTGTTGTAAATCAACTGAAACAGATTTTAGTGAACTAGCCCCCACCTCCAGAGGGAGGTTTCCTCCCGCTGAATTTGTGTCCTTGCCTCTGGACAGACAGCTATTCTTCTTTGCCTATGCCATGACACGACAAGTTAATTACTTAGAAATAAATTCTAACCAAATATAAGAGAAAGAAGAGAATGAGATATAAGGAGGATAAAATGCCAAGAAGATATACATTGAGAATGAATAGACAGTAATGAATAGAAAAGTTTGTAATCCTTCCAAACCTTTCTCCAAAATACAATCCAAGCTTAAACTGATGAAGAGATTTTGAAGTATGAGAAAGTTGGGTTATTTTTACATTTTATTTTTTCTTCTTTCTTTTATATTCTGTTTCAAATTTATGCATAAACTGATGCCAAAGGGCTCTAATATGGTGATGTGATTTTTTTAATGCCACTGCATTAGTCCATCAAACCTTATTTCTATGATTTAAGGATTGCTTTTACTCTTTACTCAGGTGCTGATGGCATGTTTGGATTCTTAGTTAAAAAGCTTCACACCAGTAATAAATCCTTGCTTCTAACGGTACCCTCTGAAATGCAACTCTTTCAGGAACTTGTCCAAAGATTTACTTTAGAAACAAAACATTTTGGTTGCAGATCATTCTATCCAACCTGCTTTTTGAAGCAAAACCATTGTCAACACCAGCTTAGGCCATCTGTGACTTTGTCTGGCATTCCCGAAAGATTGTAAGGATGAGGAACACACAGATTCTCTGCATACCTGATTCAGGGTTTCACCACCCTCCTACAACCCAGACCAAGCCTTCCAAGCTGTAGTTTGCAGCACTTAGTTGCCTTGTGCTTTAACACTCACTGCTTCTAAGACCTTGGTTACAGCATGTTTGTAATACTCCTTCAAGCAGTTGTAGACTTCAGTTTTGTCTGTCACCTTCCCTGGAGGAGGAGATAGAGTGTGTTTTCTTCAAATCTGCAGATGGCAGCAAAGTGGGGGTTGCAGCTGATAAGTTTCAGGGCAGAGTCCTCCACCAGTGGTAGACATAAGCCACTGCTACTGTTCAAACTGTGGCCTATCTGCAAACAGCTCTGCTGGAAAGGACCTGGGGTGTTGGTGAACAGCAATCTGTTAATACACCAGTATCGCAACATGGCATCAAAGAAGGACAACAGTATCTGGGGCTGTATCAGTGGTACTATAGGCAGTAAGTCAAGGGAAGTGATTATTTCACTTTCATTTAGCACTCATTAAACCATACCTGGAACACCACATACAGCTTTGCCTCCCTTACTCCAGGAAAGTTGTTAATAAACTTCAGTAAACTTTGTGAGAGCCACCAAGTTGGGAGCACATGCTTTGTGGCTGAGATAAGTGGATTTCTTTAGCCTGGAGAAGAGGTAGCTTTTGAGCATGCCTAATTTAAAATCTACAAGGAGGTTAACAAGCCTCTTTATTAATGATGTGAGACTGAGAAACAGGAGTCATAAACTGAAGTAGAGGAGGTTCTGACTGCAAAAAAGGAAGGACAAAAAAACCTCATGATGATGAAAATAATTAAGCTCTGAGAAGTTGTGCAGTCTCCATCCTTGGAGAATTTCAAGAGGAGACTTGCCCAAAGCCTTGAGTGCGTGAGCTTACCCTACTCTTTGTGGTAGGTTGGACTAAAGACATCCTGAATTGCTTTCCAGCCTCGATAATGCTGTAATTCTGTAGGCTTCCTAAAGTTAATGCACATAGTACTTCTATGCAGTAACTTAAGACCTTTAATTCACATGCTTTGACTTTCCTAAATATTTCCCAATAGCCAAATGTTAAGGGTTCTTCTGAGAATACATGCCGATGCTTTGTGGTAAACAAGTTTTTATTGTTTTGTTTTCAGTAAGATGAAAATACACAAAGACAACAGCATGATGGTGGGATAATTTTCAAATCTGCTATTTAGTTTGTCCTCCAGGAAAGTTATCTAGGCCTTCCTAGATAGGCCTTCCTATCAAGTGGACATGTATCTGTGACAATGTGATAATACTGTCAGCTTATGTTGGGTAATTAGAAGGCAATTCAGGGGAACTGGAGATTCTTATTTCAGATAGTTTTTGTTAGCAAAGTGAACGAGTGTTGCAGCCCAGAAAATATTAACATTTGATTAGGTGCCTGCATTTCAAAGACAAAAAGGTCCTGCAGTTTCCATTGATTTTCATAGAGTTGGATCTGCTGCCGAACTGTGAAAATAAAGCAAATTACTAAATTGTTGTTTGCACACATCAATACATAAAGTTAGGTATCTACCTTAACCTAAAGGATTTATACTACCTTAAGAGATACTCTTCTTTTTCTTATGGAGTAGCCTGGTATTTCTCTCTCAGCAGATAGCAAAGGAAATGAGACTAGGAAGTATTTGGAATCTCTTAAATTTACACAATTTTAATTTATCATTGACCTTACAAGTTCATTTGGTGGGAAACGGACACACACGGAGATTTAGGAGCATGGGCTCTGTGTCACAGGACTAGAAATCTTTGTCCAGAGGTTGTACTTGCCAGCAAGAGTATCTTGATGGAAATATTGACCTTGTAAACTATAGTCCATTGAACTATTTTTGTAAAAAGTACCTGGGAATAATTCTTACTTGCTAGCAAAATGTCTTTTCCATCTTATGAGTCACCATAAGACATTTTGAAACATCTCATTTTGCAAATAGCTTGCTATTACTTTTTAAATTGTGGTCTTTGCTATGCAAATTTTGCAGTTTGTTCAGGCTGTGTAATATCCCCTCTTGGGGGCATTATTTAAGTTAGTAAAAAACTATTAAAGGCTTTTAGTATTCCGAAACTGCTTAACTCTCTATATGCCAAGTTAATATTTCTATAGTTATAGCAAAAATCTTTTATCAGAATCAGTGAAACTTGTCCCACTGTAAAAATTGTAGTTTGTTTTACTTCCATAGGATTTAAATTTTATTGGACAAAATGAGGATTTTTGAGGTAATAGTAGTTGTTCTCATGTCTTGTTTTGAATGCCCAATTTGAGTTTGGTTATTTGACAGTGGTGCTGTTCAGTACTCCTTTATCTGTGTTTATTTTATTGATTTCCAAACAAAGGATAATCCAAACAGTTCAGTTTTTCAGCTTTATTCTGCCAAAGCAGGTTTCATCAGGGCATCATCTCTGATTGGTCATGACATCACTGAAAGCTTCTGGTGTGAGTTCACACTCGGACTTCAGGCAAAAGAGGCATAACTGTGAGTTTCAGTAAAGCCAAGTTCTGATATACCAGGCTGAGATCAGTCCTTTGGTTCCACACTTTGGTCAGGATATTGGTAATGAAGGTGCAAAAGGCATCGCACACGTGGAACACAGCACGAAGCCTGCACGTCTGCTGATCTTAAGACTTAGACTTAGACCCAGGAATTGGACTGGATGATCCTTATGGGTCCCTTCCAGCTCAGGATATTCTACAATTCTATGACTTTTGTCCACAGTTTTTTATAATACACTTGTTTCTTAATATGTGAAATTAACAGTGTTGCTGGTTGTACCTGAAAAGCTTCTATAGATTAAATGGCCATTTCTTCAGTGAAATTTTTAAGAAACAGAAAAGTCATGGAAATTTCATTGCCAAATGTTGCAGCTAGTGACTGTGTGCCTGCCATTAAAATTCTGAGCCAAGTGCTAGTGAAATGTGTGGGGAGAGGTAGGCTCTGCTCAGGAGTGCAGCTCAGCATGCAGCTGCCTGGTAGCCCATAAGAAACTGAGGCAAGAAGCAGCAACCTCTCCTCCTCATTAAATATACCTTTAATTATTTGCATTCCCAAGGCTGTTTCATCTCTTTCTTGGAGAAAAGTCAGATAGTGTGTTCAGTGACTGGAAAACTTGCCCTGGATCCTGTTTTTCAAGAATTACTGTATTTTAACCAATGGCTAAATACTGGATTTTATAAGCGTGTATCTCTCACATTGTTTTCATTATAATGTCCTGCTTTGCTTAAATATCTCTGAAAACAGATGAACTCTTTTATCTGTCATGAGCTGAAGTCATTGTCTCATAACTATTGCCCTGGGGTAAGGGAGACAAAGGTTTAAATTCAAGCACCAAATTAAGCTGAGTAGGGATTTGAATTTGAAAGGAGATTGGTGCACCAGTGCCTACAGATAACCCCTCTCCTTCTTTCACTCATTTCAGGAAATGAGCTCAAGTTGTACCAGAGTAGGTTTAGATAGGAAGTTAGGAAAAATTCTTCACAGAGTCAGACGTTGGAACGGGATGTCCAGGGAGGTGGTGGAGCTGCCATCCTTGGAGGTATTTAAAAGATGAGTAGATATTCTGCTGAGGGACATGGTTTAGTGGTGGTTTTGTCAGGTTAGGTTGATGCTTAGACTTGATGATCTGAAAGGTTCCTTCCAACCAAGAAAATTCTGTGATTCTGTGGCTCAGGTTTAGACATGATGGAGAAACACACAGAATTTTCTCAGTCTGTAGTCAAAAAGGAAGACAACTGCTTTGTCTGAGGGTCAGGTGTGGGTTTGGACATTAGCTACAGAGTCTAAACAGCTCAGCTGTATGAGAATTAACAGGTGTGTCAGCACTGTTTTCATCACAATGAGTTTAGGAGCTGCTCAGTCTTGTTTGGGTTAAAGGTTATAGTGGAATAGCCATCTGATTATTTTATTATTTCTTTTGCATTTTCCTATAACAGTGATCTTCAATTATTTTTTTTCATAAAAGTCATATCTAAAAAACATTATATTTTTAAACAGCAGATCTGTTCATATATTGTCTTAGATGTTAAAATTTCACTCATAAAGTCCTAATAAAATTAGAAGTAGATAATTCTTGAACTGGAGGTTGGGTGTGCAAGGTGAAAATTAGTGAGTTCCACCACAATAATGCCTTGGGGATGAGTGANAGGTTTAACTATTTATTCATTTTGTGTGGGATACAGGGAATGATGCTTTTGTAATCACACATACACCGAAGGTGCATAGCATGGGAAGTCACATGCTAGTGAGTGAACTGATGAAATCAAATTGGAAGGGATTGGTCCAGGGGGATGAAAAGCTCATGCTGCCACCAGGTTAAAAGTGTGACTGTCTCCCCCTTCATGGTATTCACACAGGAATCAAGGGAAGTGTGTAGAGGGCATGGTGGAAATCTTTGACATGCTGCTTGCTACTGCTGCTCGGTTTCGCATGATGAACCTTCAAGGGGAGGAATTCGTGTGCCTTAAGTCCATCATCCTGCTCAATTCTGGTAAGTGATGTGCTTTGCTGTCACTTGGGTAATTGCAGTTGCTTCTGTGTGTGGCTGAATTCTGCTCCATGTCGCTAATGACATTTTCATTTTGAGACAACAGCAACTGAAAGGGGGCTGTCAACACAGATGCAGGCAGAGCCATCAGGCAGGAATGGAAATGTGGGCAAACTGTTCACTGGTGTAAATGGGACCCAGCAGATGAATGCAGGCAATATACTGCATACAGCTGATGTGAAGAACTAGGTGCTGGCAGGTCTTAAAGCTCTCATTACAAGATGCTGGAGAAGCTGGAGCCACTCATAAGGCTTCCAAAGGCAATGCTTAGTTGTAAATCCACACCTTCCTTTTATGGAGATTTCAAAATAAAGGAAAATAACAGCAAAAATGGGGCTGAGTTGAAAACTGATTAGTTCATATTAAAAATCAGGCATCTAAAACTCATGTCATCACCTTCCACTTCACTTATATTTGATGAAGTAAGTATTTTTGGACTGCAAATCTCATTCTGAAGTATTTTGTAAAAACAGGTGACTAAATATCAACTGTATGGCACATGCGACAGAAAATTTCTGTTGAGGACCAGAGGATCCTTTTCTGCTGGAATGAGAAAAAGCTCCAGACAATTTATTTTTAAATTCAGTAATGAGGCCCATGGTGTTCTCATGGAAGTGACAGAAGTCTAAAATAATAAAAAGCACCAAAGTAAAAATTTTAGACTTGATTCTCTGCAAAGTTATTACCTAATGCCTAAAGACACCAGAGTTTCCCAACCCATTTGCTTTCCTCCTTTCCAGCTGGGTTTGAGCATCCAGATGGTATTAACCCCTAGACAAAACACTTGTGGAGGATTTTATGTTCTTTTTATGTAGTGATCTAACAGATCACTTCCCCTGGTTGCATGAAATACAAATTCAGGTAATTCCCACCAAAGGCTAACTCTAAACACAGCAGAAACGTGTTGATCAGGCTCTTTTTCCTTTATGTAAACTTGGACCTGGCCTACTAAAAAAAAAAAGTACAAGCAATATGATATATTTCAGCAGTCAAATATAAAATATTTATCTTCTATGAGATTTTGATATATTTTATTTCCTAAATGTTCCTGAAAAGTGATTTTCCTCCAAATTTTAGCTAATACATTCAAATGTAATTATCCTTTCAAATAAATCTCGAATGTGTAACTTATTTATAGTAATAAGGAATTAGAATTAGAAAAAAAATAGAATGAAATGTTTGACACATTAGATGTTCATGTCTTGAACATGAAAACTTCGAGCCATGCTCTTGAGGGGTTTTGTCCCACTGCTGTATTTATTATTAATCCACAAAACAAAATTTGCAATTTAAATAAAGCTCTGGTACACATCGCCAGCTAACCCTTGATTAAGCACATCTCACTTCATTAATAAGATTTTTTGTTTCAAGATTCTTCTAAGGAAAAATTGTAAAAAAGAAATAAAACAACTGAGGTCAGTGACAGGCAAATTTCCTACTGCATGGTAATGAGATGGGAGCACTGAGCGATACTAAGAGATATTGGATGTTTGTTTCCTCAAGGTTCATATCCAGCAGATTTGGTCCTCTGTGTAGTAGAAGGTCATAGCTGATTTGATGAGTGATTTGTTTGGGTGTGGGGTTGGGTTTTTTGGGGGGGAGCTTTTATTGGTTTTTGGGTTTGGTTTTTTTTTTTTGATATTAAATGAAAGTTTATAGCTACTCAGAAGTTTGGCATTTTTACAAGAGCCTTGACAGTGATAGATCATAGGGCATGGTTCAGGTTGAGCTGTTACAGATTCATGATGAAAGCAGTCTATACAGTTGTTATGTGGATCAACATGTATTACTCCAGCTTGCATATTGCCCTTAGAGCAGCACATCTGAGTACACCGTAAACTGAATGAGTATGTATATATCACCACAGAATGTATGTCTGTATTGCATGTAATTACCTTTATGCATAAAGGCAATTAATTTTACATTTCAGGTTTTGTATTTCCACAACAATTAACTTTATAACTGTCTGAGGAGTTAACTGTTAGGAGGTGGGATTGTGGACATGAGTTTTTGACTGCCTTGTCCTTTAGATGCCCAAATTAGGATGCAAGACTGCACTACAGAGATAAATAAATGGCATAATTTGGGGTATGTGTAATAGTGGTGTAAGTGTTGTTTAGCATAAGCACTCTAAAATGTCTTCTGGAGCTGCTTGTCTTCACAGAATGTAGTCAGCCTCCTTCAGGTAAACTCTTGGACACACAAGAAATGCTACAAGCTCTGCAGAACATGGGTGTACATGATGTGTGAGGAGAGGCTGAGAGAGGAGAGGTGGATTTGTTCATCCTGGAAAAGGGAAAGCTAAGGGACTGACATCCTTGGGTGTCTGATTAAATGTACATGGAGAAGCAAGGGCCAGACTCTTCTCAGTAACGAAAGAGGAAAGGATGAGCTGCAGTGGAGACAAACCACAGCAAGGGAGACAGTGATTGGATGAGCAGAATATAAAAATCTCCCCAGTACGAGAGGTTAAGCACTGAAAGAGGTTGGCCAAAGAGATCTCCATCTTGGACATACTCAAAACTCAGCTGTACAAAGCTCTGGGCAGCTTGACCTAACCCTCAAGTTACTGCTATTTGAGCATGAGTATTTGAGCATGAGGCTGACCTATATGAGCTCCAAGTCTCCCTTAATGTGATTTTTTTTTCTATGATTGCACATACACAAATCATATAAATACACAAGGATACTTTTGCCATTATGCCATTTGTATTATGTGCATATGATCATACCAGCTGATCTCAAAGGTAATAAAGAAGGTAGAGTAATTAAGCAAATTGAACTAATTATGCTACATTTAATATTTAAAAGTGGTCTCCATTTGCATTCTAAACCTTTGTGTGGATTTAAGTCACTGAGTGTACACAAACTTTTATTTATTTATTAAATCCTTGGATGTCTGTTAGTCTCTTCACAGGAGGTAGTGCTGTTTATTTCTTTTGCTGGACATTTGTTTTCTCTTTCTTTTTGGATGCTGGTTTTGAAGGCAGTTACAGATCTTTCCACTCTTTTTCTATACAGTCTTGGGCAAAATTAAAGTGATTTTTTGTTTGTTTGTTTCACTCAGTACAGTTGGAAAACATGTAAACTTTTGTTTATAAAGCAAAATATACGTTTATGCTAACTGCAACTTGTTCCTGAGATATCAAGGAAACAGTTTGTCTGTAATGACAGTGTTGTCTCCAGCTAAATAACAAACCAGAAGTTGTCCTTCTAATGCCACAGCAATAAATCTTTTGACCAAAGAGTAAATTTGTATTTTCAAGAAAACCCACTTTCTGCTCAGGAATAAAGGCCTGTTTCTTAACACTGGAAATTAATGTTGGGAGCATGAAAGAGTGACATGATGCCTGAAGTTTTACTTTTGAGTGTATCTAAAAAAAAAAAGGAGTGGTGCTACGTGGCAAAGCGACAGGCTTTTGTTTTGGAGATGTAGTTCATGTCTGCCTTTAAGCAACTGATGAACCTAAGTAGCTGGCTGGTTGGTCTGTGGAGATGGAAAGATTTAGCTGGGTTTTTGTGCATCCTGTAGAGCTCCTGCTGCATTGTACCATGTGATAGACTCTTACTCTTTTCCCATGGTTTTTCCAGTTCTGGTGAAATGGTGCTTTTTGTTTATTTCTTTATTTTGGGGGCTGGAGGATTACATGAGTGTACGGTACAGAGCTGAAATTCCTCATAGTTCAGGTTGGCTGCAGGTACAGAGCCATGGGGCTTAGTGGAAGGAGAAGCAGAGCCTTGAGTATTGTTTCACCAGCCTGAACTCTAAATGTAAAAAAATGTTCTAAACTAGGTTTTATTGTTACAGAAAAGTTGCACAGGAGGCATTCTCCTCTAAATGAAAATGCAAAAATATATTACTATATATTGTGGCACATTTAAATTATACAACTCTATGCCAACAGCTGGCACGGTAGTATTGAAGTCCCCGAGGGACCCTCATTGTCGGTGCATAGCTTTATGTTACAGGCACAGACCAGTCAGCTGTACTTGTTTGCAGGGTGGTGCTTTCTCTGCTCTCGCTCCTATGATGTTTTACAATACTGACCTACAGGGAGACAGCTTGAAAACAACCTAGTAGCTGTTTACTTTAGGCTTGCTTTCAGCTGCAGAGCTTGGAAAGACCTTTGAGGCTGTTAAATTTCACTTTGTTAAGGCTATTTTCTGTTCTCTTGTTCCAAAATTCTGTTTGTGTGTGTGTATGTGTGTGATGGATAGCTAGCATCTCTTTTGGGGAAATTTCTGGTCATTGGCCTGGGGCAGGAACAATCACCAGTGGGGCAGAAAGAAAAACCAAACGTCATTTTTCTTGGCAGTTATTGACTGGCAATTGCCTGTAGTCACTACATTTTTTTGGGGAGTGCTCGTTTTGATTTATACTTTTTAATAGCTCCTGGACTAGACCTTGATGAGAAACAATTCCTCCTAACAGATTTTTTTTTTTTATTTTATTTTGCTGGTTTCAGATTTATGAAACTAAGGGGTATTGCTACAAGGGCACAATAGCATCCTCTGGCTGAATTTAGCAGCTCTAGAGGCACTCTGGGTTTGTCAGACTAATGTTTCCTTCCAATGGACTGTGTTTTGTCAGCAATATTTAAGAATGTTGCCCCAACAGGTGCTTGCTAGCTATACTGCCTGGTATATGAAGTCATTCAGCATATGTAAGGGTGGTTAAGAGTCAATCAGTTGACAAAATCACAGGATCTGTTTCTCTTTGGTGTATTAATAGCAGTAAAATTACTCATAAAAATTCTGAGGAAAGAGGCCATTGTGCTGTCTATATCATCAAATATGATGTAATATTCATTACCAAAAATTAAGAGCTCTGACTGACAGCTTTCAGAAGTTGTACTTGTGTTTGTTACCCTTTGCATTTTTCTCTTTCTCAGAGACACTCGCACTGGCTTTCAAAATCACAAATACATATTTTTTCTTAGCACAGAAGAGCCAAAGTCATAAAACCTACTTGTAGGCTACAGTAATTCTAGGTGTCAGGTCCTTGAAGTACCAAGATGATATAAGGAGGTGAAGTACACCAAGAAGGTGGCAAAACCCCCTTAATTTCCCTGACTGCTCAGATGCATAGCAAAATATTATGAGTTCTGTTGCTGTAAGTGTGTCTAAAGCCCTGATTTTTTTCTCTGATGTTTTGTTCAGTTCTAGACTGACTATCAAATCACTAAAAAAAATTCTCACATTAAACAGCAGAGAAATGGCAAAAAACTGCTGAAGGCCTGGGCTGGTCAGTAAGTATTTTGGAGCTCTGAAGAGCCAACAGCATCTCCTCAAGCTTTCAGAGCCTTGTCTCTAATAGGGGAGTGCAGCACGCAGGTAGGTTTAGATGGAAGCTGCAGATGTGACCTGCCACCTGGCCCAGACCTTGGATGGACCCACAAGGGGAAATGAAACCACCTTCTTCCTCCTACTTTGATCATGATGACCAAATCCAAGCTCCAGGGTCATTCACACCAGTGACCTGGCTGGCAAGCAGGAGAGTTTGCAGACAGCCATCTCTCATGGAGCCGAACAGAGGCCAGCTATGAGGCATAACTTGGGCAAGTCAGACTCCATCAAAGTCATTTACTGTCTGTGGTTTGTTTGTTTTCTTTCTCCTTCCTACTCCAGGTGTGTACACTTTCCTTTCCAGCACCTTGAAATCTCTGGAAGAGAGAGACTATATTCACCGCGTTCTGGACAAAATCACAGACACTCTGATACACTTAATGGCTAAGTCGGGTCTTTCTCTGCAGCAGCAACACAGACGACTGGCTCAGCTCCTCCTCATCCTCTCTCACATCAGACACATGAGGTGAGAGCAAACACGCAGTTGGTCCTCCTGCACTGCCCCATGCGAGGGAGGTTGGAGTGCAAGCCATGTGTAGAGCTGTTACCAAATAAAATAAATAATAAAAGAAAGGGAACACGCGTGTCTGCTTTCCATGAAGATGTATGGAATGTGCGCAGAGCACTCTGCGCGATTACGGAGTGAAGGGATGAAACATTTCCCCCATTTGTTTCTTACAGTTTTCCTTTGCCTCATGTTTTGACAGTGCTGTAAGCAGTATCTACTTTTGATGTCATACACATCTTGTACTCTCTTTGAAAAGGACCAAGTAAAATACTCGGTGCTACTTCACAGTAGCCAAGTTCTGCAAACTTTAGTCTCCTACAAGATAAGACTTAATGAAACCATCACTTTTATATAGCCACTTTTCACAAGTGGCTTGATTGCAAATCACTTTAGAAACGAGATTACAATCATTATGTGTATTCTATGGGCGAGGATAAATGCAGAACTACTGAATCCCAGTCTAGAGGATTGTGCCCTTTGCTAATTAGAGGTGATATGCCTGAGGCACTCCAAGAGTAGTCGCAGCAATGATTCTCCTAAATGTCCCCAATTCTCCCAATTCTCCCAAATTGCCTCTTAAGGGAGCTGCCCAGTGGCTTGAGTGTTAACAACATGACAAGCTTAGATGGAGATACATCATAGATTTTATTTATCTGTAGGGACAAGAGAAGGTGTTATACAGATTTTAATTTTCAGTATTTCAGTAAATAAAATTAAAATTAGAGTAAGCACCACATCAGAGCTGCTAAAGCTGAAAGATGCAGATTTTACCTCCTGGGCAGATACACATTTCTTCAGGAAAAGTTCAAGTGTATGCACGTGGGCCTCCTTTACTTGTATCTTTTTGTAGAGTTTCTTTGTCTTACAGAAATCAGCCTTTTTCAAATTTTTTTTTTCTTTAAGAAGAATCCGTACAATTAAGGAAGTTCCAGATGCACAGTGAGGTTAATAATTGTTTTCATAATTTTGTGAATGGATACTATTATAAGTAAGTGAGCATGTGCTGACAAATTGTCTGAGGTTATTTTCTAGGAAAAATACCTGATATTTTAGGTTTTATTAGGGAAAAGCCAAGATTCATCCCATCCACTTAGCCATGGTGCCCAAATGAGGACTCTGTGCTCTGGGCTACCGTCTAGGCAAAGGAGAGCAAAAGAGCGACTGTGGTGGCTTGCACATGGGCAGTCTGAAACATTCTTTAAGGTGCCACCTTCTGCCAACTGTAGCCGGAGTGTACAGCAACTGCACTGTGAAGTGGGTTGTTTTGTACAAGGTGGAATTTATATGTATCTAACAAATATTATTATGTGATAGGGTTTTTTCCCCTCTGGCATATTTGAAAAGTAACTGCTGTTTTGTTACAATCCACAGCAACAAAGGAATGGAGCACCTGTACAACATGAAGTGTAAAAACGTGGTTCCGCTCTATGATCTCTTGCTGGAGATGCTGGACGCTCACCGACTGCATGCCCCAGCAGCCAGGAGTGCTGCACCGATGGAAGAGAACCGGAGCCAGCTGACAACTGCATCAGCTTCATCTCATTCCTTGCAGTCTTTTTATATAAACAGCAAAGAAGAGGAGAACATACAGAACACAATATAAACAAAAGTCAACATGTCTAATGGTATGACAAACCCAGCAGCACTCTACCTAGCTCATGCTTCATTTCCTCTATAGTACCACCAATGCAAACACTCCGATGACAACGGTCACCTGCATTTTCCATTTCTGTCTTTGTCAAGCGCTTGCCTAAATTGATTGCTTATCCTAAAAGGAAGACATTTCATTGCCATGGACAGCCAGCAAGGATTGTCAGGCTAACTTGGCTTAAAACTGTCAGGCTAACTTGCAGTGCTTTTTATTGAATTTTGCATCTAAGTTGGGTAAGTCCTAATCTAAACCAAATATTCATTTTACTATTAATTAATAGGCCATACTACCCATGCATATTGGTTTCGCCATGAGTGGTTACCTTTGTTGATATCTAGCCCAAATTCAGAGTTTGCTTAATCCTTTACTTGCTTGAAACCTAGAAGCACTTTGGTAGAGATTCTGGATAACTTGAAGGGTAAGCGGAAAACGGATTCGTACCTTAGTATGCCAAAGTGAACCTGCATTACTAGTGACTGCCTCGGTAGTTCTGGTAGATTCCTGCCTCTCCCCTTCCTACAGGAGATAGGAAACCCTGGTCTGAGAATAATACTGTTTTACCTTGCTGGCTTCCATCAGCAGACATCTCCCTCTCAAGACCATACTGACCAAACTTTTAGGTCCCTTTATCCTCTAACTGAACTGCATCACAAGCATTCTGTCTTGTCTGATCCTACTGAGCTAAATTGTCTGTTGCTTGATAGTATGTAAATGAAAGGCAACATGCCAAATAGTGATAACAAAGATAATTACTCTTAAATCAGACCAGATGATTACAGAAATTATCAGGTCTTATATATAAAAAAAGTCTTCACATATATATGCGTACCAGCACCACTTTATTAAAGAGCCTCCATCCTTTGCTTTGTTGTGCTACAAACCAAGGGGTGAGGATGCCAGTGCAAGACTGGCACAGCAGGGTGGGATGGTCCCATCCTACTCAGTAGAGTGTTGCTTAGCCGTGTATGGGAGCACTGGCATCACAGCCAGAGCAGTAGGCTCCACTTTCCCTTGGCTTTCTTTGGCTCTCCTTGGGGCATGTTTGGAAATTGCTGTTAAGAGCTAGCTTACCTGTGACACCAGAACTGGGCACTGAGCTTCAGACATGGTGAAGACTCTGGGGCTGCATGTCCAGGAAAGTAAATCTGGCTTTCTTCATGCATATGTGTAACTGTTTTACACAAGGATTAGTCAGATTCTTCAGACCAACTGTAAATATACAAAAGGTCCGCTGACATCAGGAGTTCCAACAAGACATGAAGGAGAGTCTGAAGAAATAAAATGTGCTTTTCAGAGTAGGGGTTGGTGCTGCTGTTTGACTGCCTCTATGCTAGAAAATGAAACGTGTCAGAGAATGTTGCTGGCTACTGGAATGCGGTTGCTACATATACCGGGGATATTTTACTAGCCTGATGATAAACTTTGCCTGTGCTACCTGCACTTCTGGTCTACAGGTGCAGTTGGGGAGTTCACACGGACCAGAGACTATTCCAATGGCTATTTGGAAGCGGCCACCCTGCCAGTAAAGATGATTCACAGCACTTGCATAGGCTGCTCCACGGCAGCTGGCCACCGTGCTAAAAAAGGGTTCAGGGATGCTTCTTTTACTGCTATAGTTGACAGATTTATGTCCGATTATGATGATTGGAATATCCTTTAGTAACTAAATATAGGAAATAGTGCAACTGATGCTGTACAGGAGTACCTATGTCTAATCACACTCCCTGCTACACAGGCAGCGTCTGTGTGCAGTGAGATTGAGTTACACAGCAGCTGTGAAGGCAGCCAGGCATAGGACGAGTTTGTGCTCCAAGCCAAGTGTTTGATTCTCCAGAAATGTACGTAACGATGTCTGTAACAGTTTCATGTACATACCCGAGGACATGCGCAGTTTTAACGTCTACAGCTAGATGCTACCTACAGTCGACAAGATTCCTCGTAAACCCTGCAAGCCTAAACATGTGAAGCAGCCACTGTAAGTTAATAGGCCTCTTAGTGATGCATATTATAGTGTCCTTTGTTTCTGAATGTACTGAGGGATTTGTCTTTTTGTGTATTCAGTAAGAGAGTGTGTGTGTGTGTGTTTGTATGCGTGCACATATTTGGTACCTAAGGGCTTCTGGAGGGCTCCTAAACGCCTTGAAAGCAAATGCACATTTTGTCTCATTTAATAGCTGGTTTTCAAATGTGTTAGAAAAATCATGAATGCCCTGAAATGTGTGAAGGCCGAGATCTGGAAGGAGAACAGGTATCCCTGTAGTTACAGTTATGTGCTTACACCACCATCATTCACTTGTAGCCCAGTGTGTGTTAGAGCTGCTCTTACAATACTGTACGTGCAACTTGGTGTTCTCTATGACAGAACACAAAGATCAAGTTTATAAGCTGCAAGGTAAATTGGTTTAAATTAAAGCCTCCCATCCTACATCCCAGAACTGTTCGTTACAGCAATGAATTTGACCTAGAGGGGGGAAAAAGAAGAAAGAAATGTAGTTCATGGAGAGTGATTCACCACAGAGGGTCAGGTTCTGGTGGTACTTACATGGGCAAGTACAACCATACGCTAGAGATTTTCCTAGTGACACTGAATGAGTGTTATACAGCAGACTGACAGGTATCAATCATAATGTGTCTTGGTACATAAAAAATAATTATCCAGGTCACAATCTTAATTCTGAATGCTTTCCAAGGCTCATTTTGCAAGGATTCTCCCATGTTTGTGGTGACTACAGGGAAGGGCACCCGAAAAAGAGAAGCAGCGACTCCCAGTAATACATTCATTTATCTTGGGGCAGTTTCAGGATCTGTGTCATTCACTTGTTCATGAGATTTTGACTGAAGCAGCACCTTAATGACTATAGTAACCTTCCCATAGTTATCTAGAAAAGATGATTGTCCACATATCAGACAGCTGAATGTAGCTATTCAATTGATTAAACAAAGTCTACAATACAAAAATGGCAACTTTTTTCATATGTAATTCTGACTTATTCTCTTGTGTATGCAAAATATTGTGCCTCACATTTGGTAACTGTTTTTTCACAGGATGCTATTTTATGTGTGTGTATATATATATACATATATACTTTATATTTGCAGCTGACAAACCAGTACTACCTGAATGCCTGGTGCTGGATATTAAATAAAGATATATAGCATGTAAAAAAAGAAAAAAATTAAATAAAACTATTCAAGGCAGCTAATTATGCTTTTACCAAAACATTCATAGTGATGTCTCTGGACAGCTAATGAAAGAATTATTTTATAATGTTTATATGTGGATTTTAAAATAAATAAATGAAAAAAAAACCCCAAAAAACCCCTAAAAGTGTAGACAACATAACACTATCACATCATGAACAGAAATAGATCAGATGAACTTGCTTTGCTTGAGAATATGGTTGTTTCTGAACTATTACAAAAAAGCTTGGGAGGCAGGAGAGCACATAGGGCGATGTGTAGCACTTAGTGGTACCTGGACTTTCCAACAATATGTGAAAGTTAGTCTGGTTTGTAGCAATTCGAGCCATGTCTACATGTTGCAGACTTTGTCTCAGGTAAAATTCCCAGTTGGGGTAGTAGGATTTGTGCTGGGGTAAAATAATTTAATGAAAGTTTCTTGGTGTGTGTGTTTGTTTGAGGTAAATTTACTATTATGTTTCAGTGACATCTGTTGATGATTTTTCTCATGTACACTGAGGGGTTTAATGATTTAAAAATACAGTTAAAGAAATTATCTGAACTGAGCTCCCAAGGATATTGCAGGTCACTGGACTTCAAATTGGGAAGAAAGAAAAAAAAAAGACATCCAAAACCACCCACTTCATCCAAGCCAAGGTTATCACTGGAGCCTCCATCCTTTCTAACCAATGCCAACTGAAACCTTAAAGAGCTGTGCCAAATGTTTAAAATGAAACGAACTACCAGCAAAAAAATCTGCCTCACTAGGGCCTTAGGGTTATCACAGGCTTTGGTAGGAACACAGCAAGCTTCTCTTGTGTATATAATATCCTGCTTTCAAATTAGAATGCAACCCAGCGTAAAGCTAACGGTATTTTGTATATAAGGTATTCTACGCTGAATTTACATGAAGTGTATTTCTTACTTTGAATAAAGAGATGGCTATTTTCGATGCTATCTGCAACCCTAATATAGCTTTACAGAAAGAAGTTCAACACATATGAAAGAAGGGTCATATTAACAACTGGATCCTAATATAAAGCTTTCTTTGCTATCACTTGCAACTATAGCATTGTTTCAAATTGATCTGAGAATTTTAAATTAATATTTCTCTAATATTAATGCCATACCCTTTCTACTTGCAATTCCCTTTCATCTTTCAAGTGTAGATAGCTTTCCATGCTGAAAGTTGTTTTCAAAGTGATTGTTGCCCATAAGGGTATTTGGTTTTGCACTGTGTTAAAAAAATTTTAAAAAATCTAAAAAAAAAATAATTCTTTGCATTCAAATGTGCCTAAAGAAACAAACAGAAAAAAAAATGTATATGCTGCCATCTTGCAAATTAGTATGCTCTGTACTCCTGTGTGCCTATAATTAGAAGTCTGTTTCTTCAGTAAGTGCCCATTGGAAAATGAAGGGATAGACTGCTGGTCACGAGACTCGCATTGACAAGCCACTTTATATATCACCTTATTGTATATACTATAAGACTAATGCTTTCGTGTGCACTATGTAGTCTGTCAATGGAAAGTTTTTTTTTTTTTGGTATAGGCTCAGCTGCCATAATGCATTTGTTGAAGTACTCTGTTCTTTCACTGATGCATATAAAAATATTGATGTCTCTGTTTTGGTGAAGTTTGGTGTTTGGTTTTTTTTCTTTGTTTTGCAACTAAAAAGTTCTAAAAATGTCTCAATGAAAAATCTGGCAGGTTATTTGATAGGTGCAAGATTTTTATCAATGTATTTGATGTTGAAAATAAAGAATTAACCGGAGAACTTTGTTTCATTAGTCATTTTTTGCTTAGTTTTAAAAATACGCTTCTCTGCTTATTGTTTTCCAGTAGCCAGCAAAATAGCACGCTGTTTTTCAAAGAAACAGAATGTGTCTTGTTTCTACTAATCCAAGTGAAAAACTATTTCTAATCATGTTTCTTCACCTTTCCCAAAAAAGCATCAGAGAGTGGCCATACCTAATATCAACAAAGCGTTAAGCCTCTAGGCTTCCTAATGATGCCAGTGAAGTCACCTAAGTACTCCGTACTTTATGTGCTTTAGTGGACTTAGAATTCCATATGCTTTAGGTGCCATATTTTGCCTTGTGAAACAGATTATGGTGGAAGCAGCAAATTGTGTGAATTTAGCTTGACTGCCACTTACCAAGAGTTAGCTAATAACAAGGAAATTAGGGATTTTTACCCAGATAAATTCTTGGAGGAATTAGTCTGGAGAGAGGAGACTGAGTTTAGTTTGGAGAAGAGGAGTCTGACGGGAGACCTTATCACTGCCTATAATGTTCTGGAAGGAGGTTGTAGAAGGTGGGCGATGGTCTCTTCAGCCAAGTGACAGGTGATAAGACAAGGGGAAACTGCCTCATGCTGTGCCCGGGCAGGTTCAGATTAGATATTAGGAAAATGTTCTTCACCAAAAGAGTTTTTGGGATGTGGAACAGGCTGCCCAGGAAGGTGAGTCACCATCCCTGGATGTATTTACCTTAATTCTATGATCTCAGTGATTAAGACAAGACAGCAATTATAATTTGTTCATGTGAAATCTCACCATTTAGCTTGTCAAACATGAAAGCACAGTGTATTCAGACTGCAAAAGTTGTGAACTGGTTGGATTTGCATGAGCTGAGTAGAACTGAGCCATGAGCTGAGTAGAACTGAGCAATGGTTCTAAATTATACAACCATATAAATCATACAATTTTGCAACATGCTTTCATGACAAAGAGCTTGGCTGAGGCTGGGCCAGAGTAACATGAACTAATTGCATGTGTAGATGTACTCAAAATAGTAATGTAGTTTTCAATGCTGACTGACTCTCAAGCTGATAATGTTCAATGGATTTATACTATTTTTTTAATTAGAAAATGGCAGCTAGACAGAAGAATACTCCTGTGAAATGAAAGCCCTGACACCCGTCAGTTTAAGACCAAATGGGAGAAGTAGGAACATACTCGTATGTTCAAAAATTGCAACAATTTGAATGGGTAAAGGATTGCACCATACCTGAGGTTAGGCAGTGTTTTTCCTATCTTGTCCTGGAGCACAATGTGGCTGCAGAGTAGCACAGCTCAGCTGAGCTGGGAAGCATGTCTGGAGATTGTCTAGTCCAATTCTGGCTTAGAGCTGGATCACCTACAGAACATTGCTCAGGGCCATGTTCAATTGAGTTTTGAACAATCACAAAAGGAGCCTGCCCTGTCAGTGTGTCCAAGGAAAAGTGTCTGTCTGCTTCTTCTTTGTGTCCCTGTCATCGTGTATCTTTTGTGAGAGAATTTGGATGAGATGTCGCCTTGCTCAGATCCCCAGAGGAGGAAACCACCAGGAAAAGGGCCTCTGCAGCCATGCACTGAGAATATTTCCTCAGATAGAAGCCAGTTGGGTCTCCAGCTTCATTCCCAATTTCTTATGTCTGTTGCCTGAGATAATTTGAGAAATCATATAGCAAGGACATATCTTTCATTGCTGAGCTCTTGTTGCTGAAGCTGCTGGCTCACCTTTACTGGGCCCATTGCTCTCACTTCCCTCACTACATATGTAATGACTTGCAGAGCAGGTGCCTGCTCTCTTGAGGGACCCCATATAAATGTGGCCAGCCATATGCACTGGGGTTGTCCCACACCCCTGCTGTTTCTCTTCCCTAACATGTGAGTGATGCATGACTTATTTCATTGACCTAACTGGAAAGGTATGGCATAGTTAAGGCACCAGTGAACACATCTGGCTACTTTTGCTTTTCTGCTAACCAAGCCTTGTTATATAACCATTGTTATGCAATGACAACATCTTCTTGGGCTACAACTTGGTGGTCTCAGTCAGTGGGGAACCTGCTCTCTTTAAAAGCTTTGTTCAATACTAAAAATTAGATAATGATTTTTTTTTTTAATTTTTTTTCTGTAAATCCAGATTAAAAATCCACATTAATGGCCCCATGAAGCAGCTGTATCTTAGGCTGGAAAAGTCTTACATCTCTTTCCTCTGCATTACGCTGTTTGTCTCCACCACAGAGGCAGTGAAGAGGAGAGGAAAATCCAAACATGCAAAATAACACTCATTAGCTTGCTCGCAGAGAAAGAATGCCCACGGAAGGGCGCTGCCTGCGTGGTTTTTCTTATTCCCAGCCAGGCTCCAATTACTACCATTCACCAGGCCATCCTGCAGACAGAAAGGCCCGAGTGTAAAAATGCTCATGAAGTCTTCAGGAAAACTGATCATCAAAATAATAACATTTGGCACTTATCACAGCAGGAGCAAGGCTAACTAGCTTTCATGTCCCTGTAAGAGCTGTGTGTTGCAGTATTTAGGTGTCACTCTGCTAATGTCTTAATTTCAGCAGGCATCTAGGTGATACAATGTTGCCCATTCCTACACATTTGTGCACCACTCCAGCATGTTGCCACTTTAAACAGCTGAAAAACGTACATGCGAGGAGAGGTTGGGCTGATTTTGCGACATGCTTGGGACCGTAAGATATTTAGCTTCTCTGCAGACAAAGACTGAGTGCTCCTTTCTAAGATAGAAAGATTTGCTTCCTGTCAGGTGCCTTTTTTATTTTCCACTTACCTCTTGAGAACCTGCGTTGTCGGTGGAAAGGTGAAAGAAGTGTGTTATACCACAGAGCTCAGGAAAAAGTGCTCTGGACTCTGCAGTGTGGGTCACAGTAGGGCACAGGCAACATTAAAAGCTTAGGTATTTGCATGAAAGCAGAAAAATCTGAGTTCCAGTCTGCCTTTGTAGGATTATTCTTTGCTTATATTCAATCTTAAAAGTGGAAAAGAAACTTCTGCTCCAAAATTTCTTCTTTGCATCTATGTCTCTCAACCAAAATGCTACAGCATCCTGCTTTCTTCCAGTACTTTTTTTTTTTTTTTTTCCACTCCAGCCCCCATCATCTGCATACCTGGCTGCAAAATGCCTCAAGGTTAGTAAAGGAGTCAAAATTTCAACCATGTATTTTTACCTGCAGCTCCATGGTTGGAAGAAACTCTCAGACAATGTTTGAATTCCTTATAAAGAGAATATTACAGACACAAATGTCCAACCTACTGGACAGGCTTGTGAGTGCTTACATAAAAACATGAACTCTGGTAGCTTTACTTCCAGACATTTCTTAAAATGTTCTTCCTAAATGGAACGAAGAAAATCACAACTGCTACATCAATAATAGCGGTCGCCCAGGAATTACGCACCTGAAAGAGCAAAGAGCCTGATCTGAGTAACCTTTGACCAAACTACAACCCCATCTGCACCATATGACACCAGGGAGCTCACTGTCTCACCCTTCCTCTCCCACGGCCACTTTTGATCCAAGAAATGGACAGTACTTTCCTAAAGCCTCTCCTCTCTTCCAAAAGTTAAGTGCACCATCGTTTTATTCAGAACTCATTATGGTCAAATTCATTTGCTATGTCCCAGGTCTTTAAATAGATTTTTACTGAACCAACCAGTTCTGATCAGTTCATTTTTTTGACCAATGTATTAAGCAGATTCAAACAACAGAAATCAGAGATTTCAGTTCCTCTTTGCCTTTAGAGCAACCATGTAACAGAATTGCAACTTCTACCCCTTAACCAGGCCTTAGCCTATGACAAGTCTTCAGTGCTCAAGCTTGTAGTTTTATTTTGGCTCACAGATATTTTTTACTGCTCTTTGGGAAGACAAATTAATTCACTAAATAATTCCTATATATTTCTTTATCGTATAATGTTAGAATATTCAAATATTGTTAATGTTATTAAAACAAGCATAACTTCTCCCAAATTTAGGTTTCACATCTATGTGCCTCCAGGTTTAATTACAGCCAAATAGTGCAACCAGAGTTGGCTGTAGTGGATTTCAGAACATTGCTGTCACAGATAAAACCAGCCAGCCAGTACCTCGACAGATTCCCTCATGTAGGGATCTCAGTGAATACAAAACACATTCTTCCCTCAAAGCCAAAAAACCCAACCCCTTTCCTCATACACCCTGCAACTTTGGCACGCACTGGTTTAGATGAGTTCTGCTGCTGAACGATGCAAGAGCTGAACAATTCTATAACCAGTCCTAAACACAAACCTCACCATGACATTTCCCATGCTTTTCCTGCCCAAAATCCACCACTTTAAACACCAAATAAATTATGGGAAATGCAACTCAGAAGACCAACACACTCTTCTCCACTTGTAAAAAAATCTGCATTTTTCTCTTTGACTTTGCTCAAATTTCCCAGAATCCTCCTGCATTTGCTAAATGTTGATAGTAACTCTAGTTTGAAGACTGTAACCAGTTTCTGCCATGCCTTTGAAAACACACACACACACATACAGAATGCACATGATGATGAGTAGGTTGAGAGATGCTATCAGTTGTAAACAGATTTCTCAACCACAAACCTCTGAGGTTCAGAGATGACAGCTCATAAGAGAATCCCAGCAGCATTGTCCTTGTTCATTAACCAGCTGTGGGAGAAAGTTCTAAGGAAGGAGGAAGCAAGGCTGCAGGTTTTCACAGCATTTGCAGTGGCGCTGGAAGAGTTGCAACTCAGTGGTGAGAAACTACTGATCTGTTGGAGAAGTGCCAACTTCAGATCATTTGCACTCCGAAGAGGTTTCAAAATACGAAATCTGAAGGCAGACTGAAAAGCTGTAAGGCATGGTCCACAAACAAAACTCCACAAACAGTTGCAGTAAGTCCTGGGCAAATGAACTTCATTATTTCGTACTATTATCACTATAAACATAATGAGATAGTGCCTTGATACTACCATACAATCTGGAGTCACCGAGTAACATTTCCCCTATGCCTCCAACCATCCAGTTGTGAGGTGACTACAGGGTTCTGAGTTGCAAGATGCATCTAACTGCGGGGATCAAACACTTCCACAGCAGCTACTGCATCTCTCTGTGGCAGAAAATGGAGGAAAATATAACGCAGTAATGACTGGACTTACCCAAGGTGTGGAGTCTACTTTCTCAACGCTTGAACACATGCTGTCAACACAGACCTGGAGTTGTGTAGCTCCCGTACTGCCTTTCCTCATGCCTTTCAGCCAAGGCTCAAGATGCATTACAAGAAATCAGACCCTCTGATTTGCAGAACCCAAGCAGGTGAGGGGCTTCAGGAGGGTACGGGACAGGTTGAAGATTAGCATAGAGACAGGGCACCTCAGACTCAAATTTCTGTAAAAGGTTGTCCACATCCAAGTCTTCTGTACCAGTGCCCCAACGAAACAAAGGTAGGCAATGAGAGCAGCTTGACAGTATCAGGATGAGGAAGATGCCCAGGCTGCAAAGCTGGCTAGTGGCACCAGCTGTAATGCTTAACAGCTTTCTGTGTGTGGTTTTCCCCTAACTAGGGTTCCCTCCTTTACCCTGGTTCATGCTGCAGTGAACAATGCATACCTTGATGTCACACTGGGGTTTGCAACTCAAGCTACACCTTCAAGTCACTGGGGCTCGTGGAGCGGAGCCTGCTTTAACAGGCTCCCATAACTTTCCCATAAGTGCCTGGCCATTTTTTTTTCCCATTTTGACTTATTTGTATCAGTTTTTAGGATCAAGATCACATTTGAAGCCAGAATGGAATTGGAATAGAAATTTCTTTTGGAGGATCCTATTGCTCAAATCACCTTCACTGGTCAGATGTCAATTTCATCTGGAGTTGAAATTCCCAAAAGTAGTCTAAAACAGGACTCAAGATTCCCTTGAGACATCAGTCCTTCCTTTTAGTGACAATTCCTCAAAACTTGCCTAGGATCTTGAGTGAGGTGTATGAATTCTACAGCAAACAGGCTGTTGCTCCCTAGGTGTCAGGGAAGTGGGGAAGGCATTCAAATGAACCAAGGGAAGCAGGGGTTACAGAATGGCAAAATAGCTGGCAAATTTCAAATTCCAGAATTTTGAATTTGCAATTCAAAGCATGACAGGTGCTCTCCTGATAATTTTTATAAAGTACTTTATTAACTGCAGCTGACTTCACTAAATCTGAAGTCTTCCTTGCATGCTCCTCTCCCTCCTAACCAATCCTTTCAAACCTCTTTGCCTCTCCCTCAGTTTTTACATACTATAAGAAATGATCACAGGTCTCATCTGTGACTTTTGGCCTGGTTCCTTCAACAGACTGCTCTTCCATAGGTTGATACAGGCTATCTACTATGCCTTAGGTAACATCTACTTCCATGAGGTTACCATCAATTCGCTGGAAAATAGGAGAGAAAGTGAGGCCAAGATCCGTATTTCTCACTAAATTAGTCCTTTACTCTTCACAATGCTTTCTTCTAAATGGAAACAAAAGAAATCTTTTAACAAAAAATTAACCACCAAAACCAGGGACTGGCTGATAAAAAGATGTCTAAAACATGCAGACCTGGACTAACTGGTCTGAGCAAGCTACACAATTATTCATGTAGGTGCACCGATTACCACCGGCCAAATTTTGTCACCAAAGAGAACGATATCAGAAAAGAGAGGCCAATTTCATGGAATCAGTTCAGTCTGATGCAATTAACCGCTCATCCTTGTCCTCCAAAAGTATCTGAGTCAGTGATTGTGGAAACTTTCCTAGCCTGGCATAACTTCTGAATACCAGTGAGGGAAACTAAGCTTTGAAATACATAATTGTGTCAGTCCAAGTCTGGGTCTCAGACACCGAAGACACTTTGTTGAGATACAAGATCCTTTTCAGGAAAATGTTAATGCTACACTTACCTGGAAAGGAAGCTTTATTTTGGCTTCTCCAAATGCTGAAGTTCAGTTTGTGGTACTCTTAACTCTGACCACCCTCCCTTCATACCAGCTCAAGTGATGCCATCCCAAAAAAGTAATCCTATACGATAGCAATTAATGTGCTTAGCTTTCTCCTGGCTTTTTTATTTTTGTTACGTTAGCTGATATATTCTAAGTAAAAGCATTTAAATAAAGAAAAATATCATGTGTGTCATGGCTCGCCCTCCCCTTCCCCCCACACCCTCAATTTACTAAAGAGCAGTAACTTAAAGCCGTGCTCCATATTTTATCAAAATTTAAAAGAATTCTGAGAATCCTGTTTAGGTCAATTCTGACTAATAAGCTGGGAAATGTGACTTCTGCTCAGACTGTAAATTTTCTGCAATATTTCCAGAAAACTAATTTCTCTATTTGTCCTGTTTTTCTGCTGTTTATGCCTCTGTTTTGGACCTATCCCACTAGACTAGCTACTGATAAAGCATAAATATCTGTCTTGGTGTTAAGCTGATATGGAAAATGTTAAGAAATTTCCAATACACCCACAGGAAAAAAATCTGTTTCATTGTGGGCTGGTACAACCCCACTTGCCAAAGGCTGCACATGAGTGCATACATAAACACATGCACACACACAGTAACAACACACAAGTGAGAATGAACTTCAAGAATGAATTTCAAGAAGCAGCTTGAGGAAAAAACCCTGAAGTGACCAATCATTAATTTAAAATACAGGCAGATTTCAATATTAGCACAACTTCTAATGTGATACTTTCCCATGTATTTTACCATTTGTCAAGCTCCCAGATCTCATTTAAACATACAGCTAATACTGTCAATTTGTTAAAGCATTTTAAAATTCTTTTTAGAAGTGCAGCAAATGTCCATCTTCTATTTTTTTTTTAATACCATAAATATCTCATTCTAAACTTAGAGGTTTCCATAGTTGTCATTAAAAAGCACGTAGACAAAATATTTTATGGTATCTATAATAAATGCAAAGAAATCAATACAAACAAAACTTGGCTTAGCAAACTGTACATACATAAATATGTTCTTTGTTTTTCAACTTGACATTCAACATTTTTCTTCATAAAACCTTTTACGATCTTATTTATTACATCCATTTTTTTAAACCTTAAAAAAGTGCTTCTGAGATTTACACCTTGTGCATCCAAAGCGAAAGTTAGAACACCATGCCCGAAACAGAAACCACAGGGAATAATACATTGCCATACAAGATCCTTTAAAATTGTATGTTACAAACGCTCTAAAATTTCTTTAGCATTAGTTGTTTTGTATACTGTAGATACTGAGAGGGTATTTAACAAAGACTGGCTAACGGCTCATTTAGAGCAGCACATGGGAAAAGATCTACAGTATCAAGTCCTTGGCTATGCATAGTACAGGGCAATGACCTGGGTATAAAGTGGCTAAAAGATCCAGAATGCTGGACAGAAGGATACTTGCCTCACACATGTCACATCCCCCTCAGTACCCAGGATGCGAATATTGAACCAACGCTACTCAGGTAATAATGCTGTGCACTCTGATGCCGATACACTGATGCAAGTGCCAGCAGGGAATGATGTGGACACAGCGGTGGCTGCAGCAGGTAGGTAAACCTGCCACACTGAATCGTGCCACCTTTAAAAACCATCCTGCCTTCCAGCTAGCACTCCAGCAAGATCACCCACTGCCTCACGGGTCTCCTTCATAACGGAGGTGGACCATTCATGTATTTTAGCATGGGGTGGAAAGAGCGGGCGAAGTTGTTGGCCATAGTACAGCTGTAGTCCTCCTCGGTCATTGGCACCAGGCAAGCCAGCCCAATCAGGAGCAGCAAGAGGAGCTGAAGTGGCAGAGCAGCTCTGAGAACTCTGAGGAAGAAGGATGGATGCTGCCACATTGGCCCAGCCTCAGAAGGGGAGGAACCTGAGCCATCTCTTTTGGACCTGAGAAAAGAGGATGGACAGGTGAATACACCAAGACATGACTGCAGCAGAGGTTGACCTTGGACACTTAGCCTTCCCTGAAGGCTGGTTTACAATTTGTGCAGACTTTGACTGACAACTGCAAAGGTGTTTTTCACTGAACATGCTACTTCCCCAACACTCTTTAGAGGTGCCTATTTCTAGTCTGGGTAGGAAAACACCAAATAATGACAATAGAATGGGCTTTATGACCCCACAGCCCCTTTGTCAGTTCTGGGGAAGACTCACTGTGCTCTTGAGAAATGGAAAATAAGACGTGAGCCGTACATGTCACAGGTGTTCGATGCACACCGTCTGAAAGGAAGCCTCCTCATTCAAAATGGCAGTTACAGTTGCATTTGGTTTGTGGAAGCTTCTACATTCACTTCTGTATTTGATATCCACAAGGGTATCATGCATTGATTCAATTACACCCGTCTTTAATCACTTAATAAAAAAATATACAGGGAATGGAGGCATTTTCTACAAAATACATTGCATTTTGAATCTTGCACTGAATCAGCAGTTAAAATCTATTTGCTCGATTGACTTGCCACCATCACCTTCTGAGTGGTTCTCTCCTTTGTGTCTGTGTATCTGACTTGAAATGGCACACATCTATCGCTTGCCTACCCAAGGCAAACATTTCCAAAGCGACACTGTAAATGAAGGACAAAAGTCCAATCCATTTTTTAATAAATGATAAAGTCATAGATTTTACCTTTTCCTTTTTGTCTGAAACTGTCAAAGCTTTAATATATGGATGACTGAGAGTTTTTGAGATATGTGGATGGCTGAAGCAAGTCATTATGTAAGTTAAAACTTGATGGTCTAAGTGTGCTAATTAAATGGCATGGGTAAATACTGTATTTTAGCTCTAGCCAAAAATGGAAGAACTTGGAGTCTAAAAATAATTTGCTTCAACAACTCTTCCATTAAGACATTAGGTCATGAATTTTGTTGTAGACATTTGCTATAAAACATCTGTGTGGATGCTGTGATTATGGAGCTCTAGAAGATCTATGTATTGCTAGTGCTTAAGAGGTAAAAATACTCATAAGGATGGCTATAGTCTCAACCTGAAGGTGGAGATCAGGCTTGTTGAGTGATGTCAAATGCTCCCTGCTGGGGATGATGTTGCTTACTGTCTCTCCTTGCTTTCCCCTTTTTGTCCTTTTGATCCAATCTCCCAGATAAATCTGAATCTGTATGAGAAAGCATGAAAACCCCAAAATACCATCTTCAAAACTATGCCAGGCTTGTTCATATTTGTGTGTCATCCCACCACAGAGACTTCAAGAAAGCCATATAGATTTGGAAAAGTTTAAATGATAAACAGATACATAAACACTGAGGTATGCTGTATGATTAACTTGACCTAAATATCCCAGGAAGGAGTGATGATCAAAACATCAGATCTCATGTTGTTTGAATGCACGTTATTGCAGCCCAGATGGAAAGCTACTTATTGCATAATAGAAGTCCACGTATTTTAAAGAACGCATTGAAAGGATATGGCACATTTAACAGCATCAGAGCATTCCATATTAAAGTTCAATTAGATCAAGGCTTCTACTATCCAAGAATGCCAAGGCAGAAAGTTAATGGACTGAGGTAGGAACAAAGGGAACAAGGAGTGCTTAATTACCTTCCAAGCATTTGATTGCACAGTCTACCTATTTACAAAGCTCTCATACAAATGCTGTTAGTCCCAAGCATAAAAGCCCACGTTCCTGGAGTTGGTAACTCCTGTTTGATAATGAACAAAGTCTGAATTTTCTTCACTGACTCAGAGCTACTCTGGGGCAACAACGGATGTCAGAAGGTGGATTTCCAAAATGTGGAATCAAAAAGGAGCAGGCAAATTTATCATCTAATTTTTCTTTTCCTATAGACCAGTCCAGCACCTTTTGCTTTGCATTTTACCAAACAAAGAAGAAAAAGAGTCGTATGTGTAATCTGTATCACAAACCTCAACAAGTAATATAAACTTTCTTACAAAAATTAGAACAGTTCTCGGCAAAGTTTTTAAATGTACTTTTTCTGCAGTGAAGTCGGATGAAGAACAGTTTCTGATACTGCACGGAAACAATTAAAGAAGCAAATAATGAAACATTTATGAAAACATCTTCAGAGGGGGAGTTCTAAAAAGTTCAAGTGCTGCACTGCCTGTGCTTATTGCAGGTACGCCCCTGCAGTAATAACTAGCTGAAGAAAGGAATGGCTCAGCTTAGAGTGTTTAATGGAGAGATGGTTAAAAATACACATTGTTAATAACAAAGGCTCGCTATTCACAGGGGCCAGAACTCCTATTTACTCCCGCAGGAGAAGGAAAAGCCGAAGTACTGTGTACCACTTTGACAAAAATGCAATTCTTGATCTTGCATCTTTATCTGTCTCTCTTCTGACTGCTCCACCATTTGTCTCATGGGCCATATTTGAGGAAGGAAGTAAGTAATGCCATCTGCTACTCCATACACCAGTCCTACTAACTAGATAAAAGGGGGAGGCACAGCTGCAGACCTGGTCAACAGTAAGCTGCTTCATATCAAGAAATTTCATACATTAACTTAACAAGTGCAAGCAATAGTTACCCTTACTTTAGAAGTTTATAATGTCACTGAAATTGGAACTTTTTCCTAGGCATTTAAAGAGAGGAGAAGGCAATTTACCAGGCTATATATCAGATGGGCAACGTGAAATTTAATTTCAGCTCAGACAAATACCTGCTTTTAAAGATTACCTTTTTTTTTTTTTTTTGTCAAGGAAAGTATGCTTGAAGTAATCTATTTGGATTGCAGTAAACATCTGAAAGATTATAACAGAAGAATTTACCACTCAAGCAAAACTGAGAGGCATAAATAAAGTGAGTTTAATGGTGAAGTGACTAATGGAATGCAGACAACAGGCTTACATTGAAAGAGGCTCTGCTGGACTAGTAGGATGTTATTACTGGAGTTAATTAAGGATGAGTCCTGATTTAATATCTTTATGAAAAGACTGACACAAAATGTAAGAATGGCAAACTTCATCTGTATGATGACAGAAGTTGGAAGTCATTGAAAATACAATATAGGATTGGCTTCTTGAACAGGAAAAAAAAGTCAGTGAATCCAAAGGGTTTAAGAAGCAGCTCAGTGAGTTTAAGATTATTGTAGATAAGGTAGCAACAAAATCTTCTGTTGTAACTTTGGAAGTTCACAGTCTGAACATAATAAAGATAATTTAGAGCTGTTTGACACTGGATAGCCAAAATCAATAATGTGACTTGTGAATAGCAGTAAAAATTAACAAAAGAAATTTTAAAATAAAGTTCAGTTCAAGATTCTCAGAAAAGGTTTTTCTCTAATGACATTCTATAAGGTTCTGACCAAATCTCACCTGGAGCACTTTGTATCATTTTGATGAACGTACTTGTGAAAGAAGAATTCAAATTTACCCAAGCTTATAGGAATAAAAAAATTGGAGTAATTATCCTATGAATGAAATAATGAGCTGAGTTTACCAACAGAACATCTAAGAGATAATAAAGCTGTGCCTATAAAACAGTGCAGAACAGACAGAAAGAACAGCTGTACAGCTGTTAAAGGAAGGGATAATGTTGGTGCAAAACCAAATTACTATATCTAAACACGGATATATCCAATATGGATTTTATTGTACTTCGAGATAATCAGAGAGATTAAATTTGATAATAGCATTCTAATAGATTTTTTTTTATTTCTAGTGATTTTAGGTTTTTTAAGTGGAGATTACTTGAGTTGTGAAGGAGAAGGTGTGATGCCCATGAGATCAGGCAATGACTCTTGTTGGTGGCCTAGGAGACTCTTTAGGAGCAACCATGACTGATTGTGTTCTGACTCTGATTCTCTCCCTAACTCTCACCATCAGATCACCCCAACCTGATTTGGCTTACCCTGTAAAGACAATGTCCTTTTCAAAGACAGTTAAATATCAAGTTTACATAAAAAGCTCTTAAGTGAGAGTACAACAGACAACTGGGAGAAGAACCGTGGTACACGAAGCACAAACCTCATATTTGAGCTACTGTGTGGCAATGACTGCGATTTGTGGCCAAAGGCATGGAAAGCACTGTGGCCTGGTCTGCTCCAGGAACAACAAGTGACTTTTAAAGATCCACTGGTCATTTGGGGAGGCTTGGGGAGAGCAGGAAATGAAGGTTGGCATTGTGGTACCCAGACTTGAATAGAGCTGCTCAAGAGAGACAATGTAAACATCCCTTAGCAAATTAAACCACTATTTTAATCTTTTTAACATTTTAATCACTTTCAAAAAAATCCACAGACACAGATCCAGGTATGCATTTATAACAGCTCTCCTAACCTGATGAAGAAAGGTGTTGCTTCTTGGATTTGCTTTTCCCACTTAGCACATGCTTACTAATAAACTCTTGAATGAGCCTTTCATTAAATCCACAACATAATGTCTAGTTCAAGCCTCTACTTTGCTTAGCATCACACTATACATTCTTAGGTTTTTGCTGTGATAATGGGGAGGGCAAAGTGATATCACACTTGTAATACACAAAACACAGCCTGTCTAATTTTTTAAATGAGCTTTCCCTCACAGCCTCCTTTAAAAATTGATTTTAATTCTCCTGTATACTAAACTCTAACATGGTTTGGTGATCCAGTGCAAGATCAAACACAAAGTACTCTGATCAGAGGCATGTCAAAATATTAAAGAACACAGTGACAGCTTGTACCGCTTTATCAGTTAAAACCACATTATACATCAACCACAACCTGTCTGGCTTGCGCATTTGATTAAGTTTCCTATTCAACAGTGACTCATTCGTATTCCATGCTTGTCTGAATGACAAATTGAACATTGTGTTGCACTGCTACAAGATGTGTTAATAAACAGCGCTGGAAAGACTTGATCTGAAAGGTGCCGCACCAATGCCGCTGCTAGAACAGAGGTTGATCTCAAAGCTGCAAAGCGCCGCTAGCTGCTCTCTGAGCCAGCAGCTCGCAACTACGACCAGAAACCTTCTCAAAAGGTTGGCAGAAGTGGTCTGACTATACAAGAGAGCAGTAGAGTGCACACAATATGTTTCTCGAGTACAACATTGCTAGTGCAAGCATGCTGATCTGCCGAAGATATCCATTCCTCTAGCTTTTAATGGCTGCAGAGTAAAGCCCCACTTCTTCCACTCTCTGTAAGAAACAAAGCGCCAAGCTTCATAGCAGACTGGAGTTGGAAAAAGTAATTCTCCATCGGAAAGAAAGATAGAAACTAAATAACGTGCACTCCATTTGGTTTCCTCATGTCTCAAAGAAAAAAAAATAAAATCCCTCAAAATATGGCAGCTTCTAGTGTCAGTGGAAGCAGTGAAAGATACTCTTACCTCTTCTACCTGCTGGGTTTTGCAACAATGCCACTGTACTCACAGCCACTAACCACACATATAAAGCAAACCGGGTTTTTTTAAGAAGTGTGGATGTAAATATCTGCATGGTAGGTTGTTCTATACTCTGTTGCATTTATATTTGAGACTAATTTTCCTGAACAAAGCCTTGATTTTGCTCATGAAAATGATACTCTTCAGGCGTTTTTCATTCAGTTGTTGCTCAATCACTATATAAATATAGTGTCTTCATTCCAACATCAAATCCTTCACTTTAACAGGAGTTATTTTACAAATGAAATTTTAAATGTTCAGTATGGAGAATAAATAAGATTTAGGACTTAACTTTATAGTTAATGGCATATTTTCATTACTCTTTCTGATTACTGTTGGCGTCGCAGATGCTGAAATAGCAAAAGCTCTTTGTACATATGGACCTGCTCATTTTCTTTAACTTGGTAACTCTAGAAGCTAGTGAACTGATCAGTGAAAGATTGAAAGTACACACATCACACTGACAACAACAAAGAATGCAGAAGCATTGTTAGCTGCAGAGATGACGGGTTGCTGGAAACAAGATGGAAAGCAGAAAGCTGTAGCTGCAAGCCTGCTCTCTACTGGTCAGACAGAGATGGGGCAGTGCTGCTCCCAGAGCAATACATGGATGCAAGCACTTGGCAAGTCATGGCAAAGTTAGCACGTTAAATTGCAGTCGTCTTAGGAGGGGAGAGAGAGTGACCCCAAGTCTAAAAAAACCCTCGAATTCTGACTTTTAATTTTGAGTCTTAGGTACTGAAAACCCACAAACTGAACAAAACATTTCGGGGGGCGGGGTGGGGGGTGGGGAATAAAAAGAAAGAAAGGAAATGGTGTTAGTGTCTCATCCAGATCTGTGGGTTTTGTGAATTCTAGAATATGGTATTGGCCTATTACCTGCCTTAATTTAATATCTAGAGGTAAAGAGGATGATAAAAAGTGTTTGCCATGAGCCTACTGGAATTTCTGTTAAATCATGCCAAAATAAAGTCATTATTAAATATTGTGAGTGTAAACACACACTCATTCTGATCAGGCACATGAAAAATAAAAGCTGATCACATGGCACTCCTGGGAAGCAAAAGCTGTATATGTTCAAGGATTACCTGGTATTTCTATTTAACAAACAATTTGAAGTAATTGAGAAACCCTTTTGTGAACTGTTAACAAAAGGGAAGTTTTCACTTGTTTTAAGTCCTGGCCACCCAATGGAGTGGGTGCAGAAGGAGAGGAATCACGGCCAATTTCCATCATCCTCTTGGTGTTCTAGAACAGAGTGCAGAAACCAGGAGAATAAGGTACCTGCTATGTGGACTGCTGACAGAGGGTCCAGGCTGTGAGAGACTACATTTGCCCCGTGGCTGTTTGCAATGAACAGGGGGTAAAGAAAGAAGAATGTTCAGTCCAGGCAAATAAAGACAAGCTACTGATGAAACTAAATTAAAAGTGCAGCAAAGGAAACAAACAAAAAATAAATCAAATGATGTGACCAATACCCATGATCCAAGGAAACTGGCTTTTCTTTGCACCTTAGCTGAGTACGGAAATGATCAGAACATACATGGTGAACTCAAAAATAACAGTTTAGTCATTACATTTATGAACACCAGCTCTGGATTTTTTTTTTAAATAACTAGAAATTTAGCTCAAGTAATTTGTAATTACACAAAAAGCAGATAAAAAATTGAGCTGAATATGGGTGAAATATAGGTATTTCAATATATAGGTATTTCAATATGCAGCAAAATTAAAATTCTCAGAGAAAAAAGTCCAGGGGCCTCCTTTGATGAGTCTGGCCTCTTCTCCACACTCTCACCCCCACAATTTTGAAGGCCAAATAACTGTAGGTGCATTCCTGCACTCACAACTATTTGTTGGAATTACTAATGCAGTTAGATGATTATAATCTGATTGTATTTGGTTTTGTATTAGTATTTATTTATTTAGCATCAGTATATTTGACACTGAAATTCTAAACAGCATCACTTCAGTCTCCAAAACTGTGGGTGTGAAAACTGAAGTTTCACAACCAGACCCCAAGGAATAATACAACTTAACTGTAGATTACAGATAAAAATGGAAAAGAGTGGTCATGTACAAAACACTAACAAATTAGAGATAGACAAATGCTTATTAAAATGTTAAGATGAGACCTACTGTAATGTTACATTCTCTTTATACAAAGATTTTATGGTAAAATACATCTCATTTTCTCGTAATGTTCAGGCATCCTCCATTTACATCTCTGATATCAGAGCCTTTATTAGCTATTTAAATTTAAGAGGTAAGAGCCAAGATTTATGTTCATCTTCCTTTTGAAAAGCCAGTATTCCTTTACATTCTCATACTAGCATCTAAAAGAAAACTAGTGAATGTATAAAATTAAATTAATAAAATAATCAACTTCAAGAGCCATAAAATTTATCAAGACAGAACTCAGAGGCTTTAAAAAAAATGCACATGGAGAAAAGAAAAAAAAACCACAAAAAACACCAAACCAAAACCAACCTGATTGCTTTCAGAACTAAGGAAAAAAAGCAAAGTAATCAACCAATAGAATTGCAGAAAAAGACAAAATAATTGCAGTTCCATTTTGGGCTCAGAGTATGGAAGTGTTAAGTACTAGGCATGTATTGCTATATGTCTTGAATTTTGTGCCAGCGATGTAAATAGACAACTCCAGAGTTGCCATCACAGCCATTGATTAGGTCCTGTGCAGCTAGCTGTTTTGAATACTGTTTTATGCCCTTCAGCTTTACTAAGCTCTTCATCCAAAGTCTCAATAACACCATCTGCAACCTTCATCAGAAATTACAAAAAGACCTTATTGAGATTCTTGATGAAGCAGCTCTGAAGAGAAGGCCAAACAGAAATGGAGGACTGATTATACCAGACAAGACCAGACTTCGGGGCGCTGCCATCACTAGAGCAAAATACAAGAGACACGACATGCCATACCATGGTAAACCAACCACACTGACAGCCCTGGTTTTAGATAGTATTTACCACTTCTGATTTCATGCAGGATGGGATATGCAGCAGGGTTGGGGAAAGCAGCTGTGTCTTGTTGTTGGTTTATGCCAGTTCCTTGTCTATGAAGTGAGAAGAGGACGGGGTGCTTCCAGCTGGCTAGAGCTACTATATACTTCTAGAGCTCACATCCAGGATGTGTCAGAAAATGTATTACATTAAATTACCGTTCTCTGTCTGCTTGGAGTGCTTCTTCCAGATACAGGACTCACTGAGCCTGATGTGTCTAATTCATCAGCAGAGGACCATGAGGACAATTCCTGAAGTTCAGAAGGAATGAAGCTCAGAAATACAACCACTATCTGTTCAGGTAAGCATACTAAAAAATCCCCACCCAAATGCTGAGTGATAGCCCAGCAGAGTTATTTCCAAAACAAATAAAATGAAGCAGTTAAATTTTGTTACCAAATTTTAAAAGACTAAGGTATTGCATGCTTTCTTTGTTATCCCTGAAGGAAAAGAAGAGCAAACAGGCAGTTAAAACTTAATTGTTTTAGGTGACATATTTTTCACCAAAGTCAATACAGGACAAAAACCAGTTGCTCTTTATTGGTCTTTAATTACAAGATGAGGTTGGTACCAACAGGTAGAAATTCAATAGAAGGAGGGAAGAAGTGAGTTCTCATGAGTTGTGAAGTCTGGTAATCCAAAACTAAAAAAAAGTTAACTACAGGAGAACCTTGAAATCTTTACTTCATACCTGTTACTTTTGGCAAAGGCATATGCATAACTTCCTCTCAAATACCCTGAGAGGCATGACAATTTGAAGATTTGGTGTACAGCTCAGAAGGCGCTACAAGAAATTTGTTAGCCTATTACAGAAGTTATTTTATGTAGGTTTTTTTCCTCTTTGACAGAATGAGCATTATCTTCCTTTCCAGTGACAACTGACACACTATAATTTCCAGTGCTGCAACTAGAATAATTATCTCATATACTTTGCCAGCTGACTGAATAAGTAATGGCAGGATAAACAAACCAAGATTTTCAATACTTATTGCTTCACCAAATAGCAAAAAATTACTGGATTAAAAAAACTTCTGCCATATCTCAGAAGAGATGTTTGCATTATGGGTTGTAATATTACTTGATGATATTCAAGATTACACGTTTAGCATCTTGGTAACTAATGCAAACAATAGAAACAGTGTAGCAAATAGCACTGATCAGTCAAATAAAATCAAAACAGCGGGAAACGTGTCCAACAACCAGCATGGAATAAAAAGATACGACTTACCAACTGACTGCTTGAAATGTCTAGAATTTTCTCTAGGTCTTTAATATGACGTGTGACCTCTTTCAAGAGGAGCTTCAGTCTGTTTCCAATGACATGCACCTTTTCTTTGGCTTCAAGACAGTCCTCACCTTCAGCATTGACTAGCAACTGGCAGGACATATCTTGCAGTGATGCCACCTTCAACTGGGACTCCAGCAGTTCACGTCTGATTTGCTGTTGCCAAGGGTATTCCCAGATTTATTTAGTGGAAATTAAAAAAAAAAAAAAGAAAAAAAAGAAAAAGAAAAAACAGAAGAAAGCTGGAACTCACAAAAACTGGGCATTTACAATTAATTCAATGTAAAGTAATAAAAATTTCTAATCTGACATGAAGACAGAGAGCAGTCTAGCAGTTGCCTGAGATTTTAAATCACAATTTACGCCACAAACACAAGAAAGTAGTATTCTCAAACCAAGTAGTTACTTCCATTCATACCACAGTCATGTGTTGGCATGCAATCTACAATGCTAACTCTCAAGGAAAAGAAAAAATTGATTTAGTATTTTTCCTATAGTGTGTTTTGTGAGAGAAAAGGGTAGCCCTACCATTAGAAGTCTGTGGTGATCCTGAAGTGTTTCTGGGTCCAGGTTTGGATTAATGGGCACAATCTCATTTTTTCTTCTGTCTATATTCTCTAACCAAAGCAGCAAACCATGGCTCATTTCGTGGAAATCCTGCAAGTGAGAAGCGATGATTTTAATAGCGCAGCCAAAAATTCCAGTCAAATTCAGGTTCTACTGGCTAAACAACATAACTTACAAGGAAGTGGACAATAGTACATTAGAACACTATTCCAGAGATGACAAATCTAGAAATTCTTGGGCTCGGAATATATGCTCCAGGTAATGCAGGTATGTGTTTCGGAAAAAACATGCCAAAGCTGCATTTTGGCTTGCATGGGCAGGTTTCAGACTGGATATCAAGAAATCCAGGTAATGACATGGTTTACATTTTTGATATGTGAAGTGCTGACCATTTTAAATAAGCACAATACTGACCTGGCACTGCATTAACGCATCCTGCAGTGCGCAACGCCAGTCCTCGATCATAGTGCATACGTGGTCCCAGCGCACATTCATCTGAGACAGGCGCTCTTGGAGCTTCTTGCTCTCTGCGCTGTCAGACTGAGTGAACTCTGAGCTGCACAGATTGATGGATAAGATGATCGCTTTGCGGTTATCAATTGCTTTCTGCAGCTCCTTGATGATAAAACAAAGTGGGATGGGGAAGAAAGGACAAAAATCAGTAAAATGTGACTTTCAGAAGAAGCAAGTAGAGAAGGTACCATGAGAATGCAATGATCTGCCATCAGCCACCTCAGAATGGTACCTTACTGTAGCAGCATCCTCGCTCTGGATGTGAGATTTCTGTGCTTGATCCGTGACTCTACTAATGTTCAATCTGTAACAGCTACTAAATTTTTTCTGTGAGCATAAACTAGAACAAGCCAATTAAACTTGCAAAGTCTTAAAAGGCTGAAGTCATAGCTGAATTTTAAAGATCTGGCTCATGTTTTAGCTATTTTAAAGACAGAGCAGGCCCAAGAAAATTTGAAGAGATGTAGAGCAATGGTACTGTAGCTCACAATAAAACTTTTGCCCTCACTTCTCAGTTTTGCTGATAAACTTAAAAACCAACATGTTTTCAAGTGGAAACTGCTGTCAACAGGATTTTAAAATAAAAGCTTTTACTGAGAGAAAGGAAAACATACAAAGAGTATAAACAACTTACTCCAATTTATAGAAGCAGGACATGTATAAAAACTATGATTTGTTTACACTGGAAGCCACAAAAGAAACCCCACCTCTTTTGGTTTGAAGGGTATTAATAAGCTTTCCAAGAGTGGGTGAGATAAGAACAGCATTTTTATGAAATGCCCCCTTTTCCACCTACTTTACAGCATTTACTTAAAAGCCCCATGTCACAGTGACCTTTGTAGTACTTGTGGCAACTAAATTTGGATTCCAATGAAGACCAGCATTAATATGCTTTAGATGGATCACTGCCGGAAACAGTCTTTACTATCTGTCCACCTCATTCTTAGAATGGACCAGAGTGCATTTTGACATTGGCTCCCACTTTTTTGTACCCAAGCTTATAAGATGCTGGTAACAGAATGTGAAGTTGTGGACCATCACAGTTGCAGATCTTTATAGCTGTAAAAATATCCATGAGACATCACAAAAGCATCATATTCAGATCCTGATGCATCTGAGATGGCAGAAGAAGAAACAAGAACGATGCAAAGTGACATAAATTTTTTCCTGTGTTGTAGTGGTGACTGCAGTGGGGAGGATATAACCCCTTTGGACACTCTTTTCCACAGAAAGTAATATGTTCCAGTTAGGCATTTATTTTAAAGTAGCTATTTTGTTACCAGTTTCGCTAGAAGAGATTTGATTTAACTTAGGGGTTTTTTTTTTGTGTTTTCTTTTTTTTTTTTTTTTCTTAATTTTCCATAACTTGGCTGACATCAGGAATTATCTGTACATTCTGGAATTGCAGATTTGCCACAGAACTACTATTTAAAAAATTCATTTGGATTATATAGTAAATGCCAGTGGTACATTTTTCTGCCAAAAGGTGATTCATAAAATCGCTTTCCCAGTTACTTCAGCTATCAGCAGCTATGTGCAGAACAGTGCAAACCAGCTGCAGCTATTGGCAACCTCTTCAACATTCCTGTTGCACTCAAGTCGGTTTACAAGGTAACTCATGGAAAAGAGCAAACTCACTTTCAGTTTTTTAATTCTGAGCTCAATAGTTTGTATGTCAGTGCTGAGGTCAAGGTGGCAGAGATTCTCCAGTTCCTCTTCAGTTTCTCCCAACCAAGCCCAAACACTGTTAAGGTCGGAGTTAAACTGCTGCCATTGCTGAAGGTTCTGCTTCATCCTCAGCTCCTTGCTTAGAGCCTGAGCCTGGATTAATTCCCACCGATCAATTACACCTGGAATGATAAAACACTGAAGTCAATAAAAGCAAAAATAAAAACTAGCCACACACAATTGTATCATTTGAATGCTGTGCAGGACATAAAACAACAACCCCCCCC